>PVKA01011893.1:0-59428 GCA_004027165.1 Ctenomys sociabilis
TGGCCTACAGGGTCTATAGGGTCTATAAGGTCTATGGGGTCTATAGGGCCTACAGGTTCTACAGGGCCTACAGGGTCTACAGGGCCTACAGGTCCTACAGGGTCTACAGGGTCTTCAAGGCCTACAGGGTCTATAGGGTCTACAGGGCCTACAGGGCCTACAGGGTCTACAGGGCCTACAGGGTCTACAGGGCCTACAGGTTCTACAGGGCCTACAGGTCCTACAGGGTCTTCAGGGCCTACAGGGCCTACAGGGTCTATAGGATTTACAAGGTCTATGGGGTCTATAGGGCCTACAGGGTGTATAGGGCCTACAGGGTCTACAGGGTCTTCAAGGCCTACAGGGTCTACAAGGTCTACAGGGTCTCACTATGTAGATTGGACTCATAGTGATCCACCTGTATTCAGCCTCCCAAAGAGCTGGGATTACAGGTGCAAACCACTAACCCCCTGTCTCAATTGCTGTCTCAATGCACCTGGTGGGTGTGGCCGGCCCAGCGTGGCCCGCTGGAGATTGAACCCTGTCCACTGCTCTCTGCCTAAGCTGCAGTTTATTAATTTCTTGACCCATTATTTTATAAGAAATAAATAATTTTTATAAGAAAAATTTTAAGTAACAGATCCCCTGTCTGGCCATTCATTCTTATATTCTGAAATTACTCTCGGGTGGTTAGGGCCTATCACCAATAGCCTCAGGGCCACCCTTCTCTTGCAGATGTGATCTGTTTAGGAATTCTGCTATGTCTGAAAGCAGTCCTCTAAAGTCATATGGAGAGAAAACATTCTCTCAGGCTTTCACAGAGAGCAAATTGGTCAAGCAATGGCTGTGACTCATCCACATGGCTGACACTGACAAAGATCTACAAAGTGCAGTATAGGGTTTTGGGATAAGACCAGAGGGAACTTTACTGACCTTGTCAGATACAAAAGCTACATTTCTTGTTATATAGGTCTTGCTTTATCTTGGTCTTAACCATCCAGCATAAAAGTAGAAAAATGCAGAATAAAAAGTAAAGCCATATTAATATACTGAGCTGTAAAAGGCTCAAATCAACAACTTCGGACATTGCTAGTCTTATGAAAAACCCATACTATTACAGACTACTAGACCATGTTGCAATAGTTTGCTGAATTCATGCACCTACAATATTTAAATGACAATGGAATGCCCTTCTTTGACAAAACTAAACAAATCAAGGGGATACAAATGAAGGACCATTTTGTATCAGTATATTCAAAATACTTAGGATAGATATACAGCTACATTCTTTTAATTAAATGAATAAAATGTTTTGTTCTAATAGTGTTTGTGGACAGGATATCATATCTGCATCTTGTATAATGAATAAGCATTAAGACAACAATATGCAACTATTTAATTATTGAAACTGTCCTACTAATCAGTTTTGAAACTGTCTCATTTCTATTTGTTTCTCAATAAAGTTATTGAAAAATAAAAATAAAGTGCTGTGTAATTCAAGACTGTGGAGCTCACTCTAACTAGAGACATGTCTCTTACTGTTTTATCCCTGCCTGGTTTTGTGTACTTTATACAAATATTATTCCTTTAGGCCCTCAGTGAGGGTGTAGAATTCTATTTTTGATTGTATCATATTTAGAGTCATGATTATTTAATAGTTATGGGAAAAAAGCAAACATAAAACTTAAACATGAATAATAAATCATCTTCAAATTTGTTTATAATCCTGTGATAAAAGGCAAACTTCTGTGTACTTATAACCAAATAGTTAACCAAGTGACACTTTCCTAACCTCCCTGTTTTTATTTTGCCTTAGTTTTTGGTGTTTTCGGAGATGGGGTCTCACTATGTTGAGCAGGCTGGCCCTCAATTCACTTTCATAGCCCAGAGTAAATTTGAAGTCATGTTGATCCACCTGCTTCAGCCTCCTGAATGCTGGGATCACAGGCATGCACCTCGATGCCTGGTAAATACCTCTCTGTTTTATCAAATTAAGTAAGACAAAAGAATTAAGCTAATAAAAATACAGCTGCTTATTTTAGTTCCACGATACAGAAGTCATTCTGATGATAGAACACATAGTGTTTGGTGGAGGCAACAAGTACAGAGGAGCTGGGGCAGTTGTTGTACTTTCTCTGTAAGGGGGCTGGGTGGTAAATATATTCATTTTTTTAAATCACTGTTGAAATGCACAACTGTGCTGCTGTGTGAAAGACGCCATTGAGAACTACGCGATGAATAGCTGTACTCAGTGAAAACAGCCACAAAATCAAGGACCAGCCCCCCTAACCTGGCACAAGGGCCAAACTGCCAATCTTCAGACAGAGAACTTGATCAGACCTCACTTCTACAGATGAGAGCTGGGGAATTCTCTGGATGGCTGGCGATCTGGTCCTACGGCTGTGTAAGGCCTTTGTTCCTCAGGTTTCATTTGCGGCCTTGCACCTGAGGGTGTGGAGGGCAGTGAAGACACAGTCTGTAACACTGAAAATCATTCACTCTTCCTCCACCCACCACCTTTTCAGACTGCGTGCTTCTGGTGTGACAGTGTGCATGATTTGGGCCTCGCCTCTAGTGTACCTGCTATCGGGTAAATTAACTGCAGTTGTAAAAGCAGCCCTCCACAAAAGTAAAGTACTCGCCCCTACAGTTTATTGTAACTCAATATTTCTAAAATACCTCAAATCAGTGATAACTTTATGTGCAATGAAAATGTTTATATACACAATACTAGGTATAAAAAAGAGAGAGATGATGGTAGTGGTGATGGTGGAGTTGATAATTGTCGCACTACTCAGTGCTTTTTGTTTGTTTGGAGACAGAGATTCACTCTGTCCTTCAGCCTGCCTTTATATTCACTCTGTAGCCCAGGATGCCTTGAACTCGCAGATATCCTCCTGTCTCAGCCTACCGAATGCTGTCACCATTTCTTTATTCTCTCTTTCTCTCTCTCTCTCGGTCTAAGAAATAAGTACCCAAAAATTTCACATAGCCTTCGTAATCATATCCTATATGTTTTCTTTAAAGCCCTGACTTCTAGGTTTTATAGTACAGAGTAATTCTCATTTATTAGGGCTAAGGAAAGTTGGGAAAACTTCCAAGTTTAACCATGACTCAAGTTGTCTTTAAGTACAGGTTGCCTATAGATAACTCTTAAAACAGAACAAAAAGCAGTGAGATCAAAAGGCCATCCATGGCCCCATCCTAGATTCATTTTGCCTACACTTCAGTTCATTTCTAGATTCTCCTGACTGGTGATGCTTGCTTTTGAAGCCATCAGTCCCTGCTAGGGCTCCGTTGGGAAGGGGCTCTCGGAGGAGAGGGGCTGCCGCCACCAGAGGGCTCCCGTTAGAACAACCACCGAGGCTCCTCTAGGACACTGTCATGTAAAGCTCTGTCACGGCTGTGCACCAAGGAGTCACAAGCCCTGGGGTGCTCCTGTCCCATGAAGTTTGCATTCTCAAAGTGAAACTTTCTCAACAGCTTTGGTTGGCAGTTTCTTTGCAAGTCCATTTGCTTGTAAACAGTCACTTTGATCTTCCTCTTGTAGAAAGATGGTTGTGATTCTAAGGCTGGCCGCATTGTAAGTTGCCCTCCTGACACTGCCCCATCACATCACCTGGTCACCCTCGTAAATTTGCTGAGGGCGATGCAGACTTTTGATCCATCAGGGTTGATATTTGCAATCTTGCTATTTGCTGAATAGAGGAGAAAACTCTGACACATTTATCTCAGGAATTGTTTTTGGCTAAGTTCATTATGCTTAATATGGAATATAACTTCAATATTTTTATTTGGTGTGACTACAGCAGACTTTCCTTAGCTTTTCATTGCTGTGACAAAATGCCAGAGAAGAAGGACCTGCTTAGGCTCACAGTGCTAGAGGCCCAGCCAGGCCTGCAGGGGCTGCTGTTTCTGTGCTGCTGCTGAGGAAGGACCATTTGGGTGGAGGTGTGGGAGCAGACACGGCTCACATGACGACTACCAGTGAGCAGAAGGAGGATGGGGTGCCAACGGCTGCTGCTGCCTGGACTTTGGCTCTACCCATGCCCTCAACCTGTTAGATGCTGTGGACCCCATTCATGGCTGCCCCCAGGGCTGAGGTCCCACGGGCCAGTCATCTCTTACAAAATTGCACACAGAAACATCCAGAAGTGGCTTTACTAATGTCCTAGGCATAGCTCCATCCAAGCAAGCTGACAATGAAGACTGACCTCCACAGTGCTCACATTCTGTAGCTATGAACAGTGACTGTGCAGTGTATTGATGTCAACATGTTTATGTATAACAGATGTGTGTGTGTGCGTGTGTGTGCGTGTGTGCATGTAAATCATCTGCTCATGTCTTCAGTGTTCCTTTTAGTCCATAGAAGCTTGCTGTCTCCATAACAGAGGCTATGCCATCCCTGAAAACTTGTTGCTGAATTTTTCCTTTCCCACCAAATCCTGAGAGATGAGAAAAGCATTTCTGTTGAAGAGATGCCACTGTGCAGTCACAGCATCACGGGTTATTCTGAAGCATTTTTGCATTTTCTTTTCAAGTGCTCAAGTATAAAGAAGACATTGGGCTCTTTTATTTCACAAAATCTATGAACATATTAAAGACTAGGTTATTCTAGACTCAAAGCAGACTCCATTGTGGAGCCTTTCACAGTAGAATAATGACTTTGAATTAGGAAGAAAGAGAGCGTGGGCCCTTGTCCCAGATGAGAGACCCTGGGACTGCCTAAGCCCTGACTATGTGTTCTTCAGGCGCTCTTTTGCAAAGTCATTCCACAGCCAGATTTCTAAACACAGAGCTTGTAAATCAGAGGAAAAATTGAGCAGACATCTTAGTACACTGAGGTCAGATGAAAATTTCCATTCTGTATCACTTTGTCCCTCTAAATGATGTTATGTGCCCTTTTTGTTAAATGCTCAGGAGCAGGGGCTAGGGCTTAATAAAGAAATTCTAATAAAATATTTATTAAAATATTAAGTAATCAAATTATCATTATCTGTCCTGACATTTGGTCTTTCTCACCATACTTCTTTTATTGTACTGTTTCCCTTTTTTATACAATATTAAATCTCCTCAGGTACTCAAATCAGAGAAAGCCTTCACTCTTCCCTGGGAAAACAGCTATGTAGGAAACAGCCCAACATCAAAGGCTACAGTGGACTACGGCAGATGGTCATGGAATTTTAGTTATGAGGACAAAACAAAGAAGCATGAGGTTTAAGGACACATGCAGTGCTACTCTAAAAATAATACCATGTTGCCCCTGTCCTGGGACAGAGGTGCCTCATGTCAGCTGCTTAAGGGAAATTCAAGCAGAGCGATTACTACCGTGCGGCAGATTCCTTAAGCTACAGCTGTTTTCTCAGACACACCCCACTGGAGCTGCACAGCGACGCTTGGCAATGCACATGTTGAGGAAACATACTCAAGTAATTGTTTAAATGGCTGAAGGAAGAAAGAATGGAGCTTGATTGGACCCAGAACTGCAGGTTCAGGGCGTGAGTGAAGTGGCTAATCATCAGGGTTTCATTCCTACACAGTCCTGGCAGACTCACATTTAATTCCGGAAGGGTGATCTCCTCCACTGTACGTGCATATACAAGCGTGAAGCATTTTCATTAGTAAAGAACATTCACTAAGTCAATATGTACTTAGTAACTACCATCAGAATAAACTGCCTCTGTGACGGACAGCTTTAATACTCCGCGATATGCAGTACTGATGCAGGGAGTTTGCATTGGGATGAAAAACTGAATCAAGGAGTTGTTTTACTTTTGAATTTCTGTTTGTCAGGAATTAAAATATTTACACACTTGTATGTTAAGTATATAGTCTTAGGTTTATATTTATTCATATCAAAATAGACAATCTGTTTGAAAAATTATTTCTGTAATTCAATGAGAGAGGCACAATGCACTGGCTTTTCCCCTGTAAGAGGAACCACTTGAAGCAATGGTTGCGTCATTTGAAAGAGGAAATATTTATTCCTGAGGGTGCGCTGAGCGGGTGATGGAGTCCGGGCGTGGTGGTGAGCCTGTAACCCCAGCCCTAGGGAGGCAGAAAGCAGGAGGATCACTGTGAACATGGGCTGCATAGTGAGGCCCAGGCAAAAAAAAAAAAAAAAAAAAAAAAAAAGAACCCTAAAAGAAAATAATTCTGAGAAAGATAAACCAATGAACCAATGTCAACACTTTCAAATTTCCAGAGACATGCTCTTAGATAACATAGATATCTCTGTATGAAGTAATACAACAGATTTTCAAAAACAAGATTACCTGATTTTCAACCCGAACTGCCAGTTTTGCGATAAGGCCTTGGGTGAATAGCTATATATCTTGGAGCTGTATTTGGAAGGAACAGCTTTTTGTAAAATAGAGTAATACTTAAATTTGTAGGGTGCATAGCATAACTATTATTTCAAGTTTTTTTTTTTTTATTGCATGGATAGCAACTGGGAAAAGGTAGGCTTAATGGGTCATGTAGGGGTGGATGGTTTGCCACCCACACCTGTTACATTCTCTGGGGCCCTAATACAGAGCCAGTAAAGAGTTAAATGAAAGCAAATTGAAAATAACAAAGGATTTTTTTTTAATTTGGGGAAAAAGGAAAGAAAGAGGATTGTCAGCTACTGTGTGGTGGTAGTCAACCAGAGCTGAAAGCCCAGGCATTCTTACTCCTGGCTGCTTGCACTGGGGAATCATGTCTGTCCCATCCCCCAGGCAGAAACCTGATGCCTTCTGATCTGAGTTTTGCCTGTCTTTGGTCCTAAATTGGGAATGGTATCTAAAAATAAAACCATGTTGTCCCTCTCCTCATCTGTCTGTATTCCTTCTGGCCTCTTCACACTTTCCTGTGTTTTTTAAATTAATAAGTGAAGGGGGAGGGCCTGCATAATGGATAGCTAGTTGGTGGCTAACTTCTTACACCCAGCTGAATTGAACTAGCATGGCACTGGATATGGGGAGCCCTCCTGAGAGCTGTTGCCAGCAGCATAAAGGCAGAGCAGGAGCAGCTGTTTGGATGTTGGTGATATTTCCAGAAGCTGTCAGAGCTGTTGGAAGCTCCTAGTTCTCTTTGGCTGCTCTTTTGGAGGATCTTGCCATGTTGGCTTTCCTGGTGAACTTTGGAAGAGCTCTGGCCTTCATCTTAAGTATCAGTTTTTGGCTCTGGAGGGGAAGATCATTCTTTGGATGATTCATTATATGACTATATTATAAAATGTGTTCTGTATTATATCATTCCCATTACAAAACCCCTAACCATGACAGCTTAGCAGCAAGGCGGCTTACTTGATGACTATGAGAAGGGACTGTACTTGTGTGTATCTGGCACAATAGCGCGTTGCTGTTAAATGAGAACATACATGCACATGCACATGTGGAAGGCTGTGTGGGTGCCTATCCATGTATAGTGGTGATGTATTTCTAGGATGGTATGGTAGCTAATACAAAGAAGCATCAGTTATGAAGTGGCATTTAGAGAGGCTGTACACGTATGTATGCATGTTAGACGAGAGTACTCAGGGGAAGGTCTCTAGTCACACTCACATTTTGTCAGGTGGAGGAGGGGGGCTGGCTTTCCTGGTAATTGTGTTACCTGGTGTGTCTTCTATGTCTGTCCAGTTTTTCCCTCCTTTGTTTTGCTAACTTCAGAGTCTACCTTTGAAGGCAGAAACCATTTTTACCAAGTTTCCTTATTGGCCTCCATAAAGCTCACAGAGGCTTCTGTCCTATCTTTCCCTCCTTACCAATCCCCTGACCCTACAATGTGTTCTTTAAGTGTCAGCATTAGTATAGATAGGCTCAATTTTAACTTTCATGCTGGGTTTAAAGACTTAAATAGCTGCAAAGCATTTGCACTTCACACTTGCGAACAAGAAATGTCTTTCTACTTTCCATTGACTAACTGATACTTTTTGTATTAGCTACTATACTATCTTAGAAATGCATAGGCCTAATTGATTATACAAAAATTGATCTGAATTCTCCTTTGAAGGTTACATAGCACAGTATAAATAAAATACATTCAGAATTATAATGGTTGGATACATATTTAAAATGTGATTCCCATATTAAGCCTCATTGGTACCGTGTTACTGTCTGTGCATTAAGAATATACATACTAGGCCAATACAGGATAATCACCCAGATGTAATGATGGCTTGAAATGCAGATTTGTGCAATTGAAAAGTAATAGAGTAGGAAAAGTAGAACAAGTAAAAATTTTAATATTTCCTTCAGGAGATCTGCAAAAAGAGTATTACTATGCCTCCACAGGAGATTCTATGCACGATTTTGTTAAAAAACATACTACAGTTATCATGTTCAAAATGAAGCCTTGTAATTAAGCATGAACTCATCTTCAGGAGATGGGATGATTTCTATACCCAAAAGTGCAGTAAGGCTCTTATGCCCTGCATTGTATTCAATGCAAATATGCCAATAGCATTGTGCTAGTGATTTTTTGCATCCCTATGACTTGAACATCCTACAGTTTTATTCTTACATTTCTTTATATACTTTTAGTCAATGTGTTAGAATTTCTGAGGAATATGTAAAAATATAAATAGAAGCAATGATATTATCTTACTTATTTTTCATTTTAATATTGTTATTTTACTATTTACAGAGAACTAAGCAAGGTAAAAATATTATAGGCAATCAGACCAAGGCTCTTAGGAGGGTCACAAGTCTATGGCACAATGATCCAGCTTATGTGCTTTGCTAGAAGTTGAATAAAACATTGAAACTGTGCTCACTTGGTGACACTGGTCACCTTGTAGGTGGCTGGAACCCCCTGGTTCATCTCTTTCTGACAATGTCCTGGTTCTTTACAGGTACACTTGGTAGGTGAACTGCTTTCACATTGGATGAATATAACCTCAGTACCTGAACTTCTGATCTTATTAGTTGGCCACAGTTATGTCCAACTTTGCATTTACCTCATGATTCTTTGCTCATCTTGTGATTTTTGTGCTAGAAAACTTGCTCTGTAAAATAGGGTCCATGGAAAGCCACTTTTTAGAACCTCTTCTGTCTTTCTGGAGCCTTCAGGATCTCTCAGGATTGCTCTTTCTCTGTCTTTCTCTGTCTTTCTCTGTCTTTCTCTGTCTTTCTCTGTCTCTCTCTCTTTCTCTCTCTCTCTCTCTCTCTCTCTCTCTCTCTCTCTCTCTCAATAAAGGCTCCTACTCTTACCATCCATTGCTTCTTATAATTTATTCTTCAGTTTTGGGGAACCTAAAACAATGTATCTTACATCTAACATGTTGGGAGTTACAGTTATTTACCATATGTTATATGAATTTGAACAGATTTTTTTTAGAAAATTAGTATTTTTAGACAAATGTGTCATTTTTAAATTTAATTATTGGGTTATTTAACATACTATTCAAGAAAAACACAAATGATGAACTTAATGTATTATTGTAAGCTGAACACCTATTTAATATTTCCAAAGCTGAAGACTACAACTAGACGCATGTCTATCTCCATGCATTAAAGTTAAGATGGTCAGAAATCTAAATATTAAAACAGAAACACTAAACCTAATGAAAGAGAAAGTAGCTAGAAATCTTGAAAAGATAGGGATAGGCAAAAACCAAAGCTGTGTGGGTATTACTCCAGAAAAAGAAACAGTTAGGACTTCCTCTTATTAAAAAACCTTTTGTATAACAAAATAAATCACCAATAGCCTGAAAATCAAACTCATAGAGCAGGAAATATTTTAGCTCATTGCCTTTCAGCCAATGGACTTTTTTTCTAGAACAAATAAGGAGCTGAAAAATCAGATCTCCCCCCAATTTAAAGACCTAATTCAAAGATAGCATCTAAGCTAAGTATGCACACTTCAGATGAAGAAATACAAGAGGAAAATGAATATTTAAACAATGTTGACCATCGTTGGTCTGAGATTCCATCTCACCCTCAAAACAGTGACTACCTTCAAGATGTCAATCAATAATGAATGCTGGAGGGGTTGTGGAGTAAAAGGAACTCTTTTCCACTACTGGTTGGAGTGTAGACTGGACAAACACTGTAGAAGTCAGTGTGGAGATTCCCAGGATAGCGGATTAGAGGTCCCATTTGACCTAGCCATTCCCCTTGTAGGTAGAAGAATTAAAAATACCATACCACAGCAATACATACACCCATGCTTGTAACAGCAAAATTTATCATAGCTAAATCTAAAAGCCACCTAAATACCCGCTAACTGAAGAATCTGTAAAAATAATGTGGCCTTTTTATACAAAGGAATACTCCTTGGCCACAAAGGGACACTTGGGACTTTTATGTATAAATGAGAGCAACTTGAGGTCATACTCAAAAGTGAAATCGATCAAACTCACATGTGTAAATATCGCATTTTCTCCCTGATGTAAGAAAATGAATAAATAAGTAAATTCTAAAGTGTACAGTACACATCCTGAAATGGGAAGAAATTGTTCAAAAGGAAAAAGGAACTAAGATGGGGACAGGGAGAAGGACAGAAGGGAAATTGGAAAAATTGTAAATGAGTCATGCTATTGGCATCTCTTAGTTCTTTGAAAAGAAAGGCTCGTGGTTATATCAACTGGATACATTTTTATGGTCTTATACTCTGAAAAACAGCTGTCAAGATTATATCATTTGCTGTTTAGCTGTTGTTCTATTATTTTGCTATGAAATTTCATTTTTATCTTTTTTCCATAAAAAAGTTTGAGAGTTTCATTCTGTAAGTATAATATATGCCACCATTTATTTGTTTTTAAATTTATGTCAAAACTTTACTTTTCTTCTACGAAAGCTATAATCCAAAGTTCTGGTATTCTTATTTTTATATAAGTGCTTTGCTTCCTACTATAAAAAATATTTAAAACATTTTATATTTCTATATTGTGATTGCCTTATGTATAAATACTTCTGTATTTTGAGACCTTTATATGAGCAAAGGTACAATTTTGAGAATGATTAATATTGATTTTAGTATTTTTGTGAATGATCTTGAAATTTCTCTAGATAGAAACATGTAATAGAATATTTTATTTTATTCATTTTACTTTTATTTCATCAAGAAGAAAAATCATAAAGAATACAATAGGATGGGAGTAGAGGAGCAACACAGCCTGGGAACTAAGGCAGGTGATCCTCATTCTGGCCCAGACAAATCCTCGTGGCTTCTGTTCCAAACTGAAGCTGAAAGGAAACAAACAAGAACAAAATGTACATATTTGTTTGGAAATTTATTGTATTAGAGTAAAATGCCCCATCTACCTCTAGTGCACAATTTGAGCATGCCAATCTCTTATTTGCGGGAAATACTTTCTATCTGTTCTTGTAACCACCCACTTGTGGTTTACCTGGGGTTCATCCGAGCTAAGTCCCAGCCCCTCTGTGACTACCCAGAAGATGATAACTTTTCTGCTGCACTTCACTGACATGGATAGTACTTTTTGTAAGGTTTTCGTTGGAATGTTAAACCAAACTTAGGTTTGTCATATGGTGGGAATCTTTGCTTAACAAGTACTCTCTATATTGCTTGCTTTGTTAATAATTGATACCAAGTTCACACTGATGACTAGGAACAGTATTCTATAATTTTCATTTATGAAACTTTTTTCACATTACAATAAATTGAGTGTCCTCAATGTAGTTCTCACCTTTTCTATTCTTGAGGGTTCAATATTAAGTTCTTCTTTTTTTTTCTTAAGTAAAGGAACTATTCAATAGTGAAGCCACCTGAGGCTGGAATTTCTTTTGTAGAAAATTCTTTTGAGTGCATGTTTAATTTCTTTATTTACAGGAAAATTAGATTTTTCTCATTTCCTTTTTTGAGGGGTACTGGAGGTTAAACTTGGTATCTTGAGCTTGCCAGGCAGGTGCTTATACTGCTCAGCTATATCTCTGTCCCTCATTAATTTTCTTATAAACCTATTTCCATGTGTTTTTCTGATAATGAATGGTCATTTACAATTTTATTCAAATATTTTATAGATTCATTGAAATATAATGTACTTATTCTGTCAGTTATGACTAGATGAATTTAATAAGTCCTCATTAAAGTTATTAAAGTTAATTGTTATACTTATGACTTAAATTATTTTGATACCATATGTTATTATTTATAATTAATGTGCTACAATAAAGTTATTATTTTGTCTATTTGCATCTGATAACGTATGTACTACTGTTTTCTCTTTTTTGAATTTTTAATCATCTATGGCCTTTGTGGTTTCTTTTGGATTAAAAATATCTCTTATTATAACACATTTGCTGGGCAATATCTGAACATTAAAATATTTTTCTGGGTTTACACCGCAAATGTTTTCACTTGGTTCTGACATATATTTCACTAGCATTATATTTTATTTGTAGTAATTATTTTCCTTCATAACTAGAAAGAAAAATCACTGTCTTTGACTTCAGTTATCTAAACTGCAGTCATTCGTAAGTGAATCCCTGTCTTCCCCTGCCCAACCTGTTTGCTTTTGTTATTTTTTCTTTACTTTAGAATTCCTGCACCTTTAGTATTTCCAAGTATAGATATTTTGAAAGTCTCTGTTGTCGTGAATGTGTAGGGCAGGTTTTCACATCTATGGGTAGAAAGCCTTCAGTTGATGTTGGAAAGCCTTAACCGCGCTTCTTCTCAGATCAGCCCTACATTGCTTTCCTGCGATCCGGAGGCCAACGCTGTGTGTGTGTACACACACCATGTTATGGTGCAGCCGTTGTCCTCATTTTATCCTGTTGATCCTTTGTGCTTTTCCTTCTTATTTTCTTCTGACTTTATTTTCTAATTCATTTCATTGATTTTTTTTCCATTTTAAGTTGTTTTTATGATTTTGGTTCATGGGGTTTATTATTTTTGTGTCCTGTAATTTTTACTTTGTGTGGAAAAATTAGATGCATTTTGGAAGTTAGAACAATATTATTTTAGGAAAGATTTCATTTGCCAGGGCTGGCCAGATAGCTCAGTGGACTAAAGCACCTGTCTAGGCAGGGCGCAGCAGCCAGGGTTTGATCTAGGTATGCCATGTCAGCCCCACCCCCGCGTCTTGCTGAGCCATGATTGAGACTGGGCACGGTGGCGTGCGCCTGTAATCCCAGTGCTTGGAGAGCTGAAAACAGGAGAATATCTATGGGGAAATCATGACCTGGAGGTATTAATGGTCTGGATTCAAGTTTACTGTGCCCCTGCCTGGCTCTTTGAACATGGGCAAGTAGCTTCCTCTTTCTGTGCACTGTTCTCTCACTGGTATACAAGGGCAAAGACTAAATTCATTTGTCAATATTAATATTTCTGAAGCTTTGTAAACCGTTGGTCTTGTTGACCTATTTGACTTAAGGTAATGTGCTCATGTAGAGTTACTACCTGATCTGTCGCAATGCAGGCACTTTTTCTTAATATATTTCCCTCTTATCCATATCTCTTTCAGACTTTCTTTAAACAAACCTTGTCTATCATAACATACAGAGTTGTTAAGGTGTTTTTTTTTTAAACCAGAAACTAAATAGCTACGTTTTTTCAGAATGGTATTACATGTGCATAAATAATTTCCATGACACACACAATCATATAATGTCACCACCAGTTGTGAAATTGAATGACTCCAAAGCATTTCAAAATCCTATACAGGACTGGAGAAATAGTCCACGTGTCTAAGTGCCTACCTAGCAAGCGCAAGACCCAGGTTTGATTCCCCTGTGCTGTGTGCTATGGCAAGTGCACTATGCTGGCCACTGAAACTGGTCGTGTAGTGCATGCCTATGGTCCCACCACTGGGGAGGCTGAGACCGGAAGATCAACTACAAGTCAGAGCTGTGTAGTGAGATCCTATACCAAATAAATAAATGCATAAATAATTTAAAAATCCTATGCAGGATTTGGGGAAAGTAACCCTTGCAAGAAACCCCATATCCACACATTAAATCTGGATCATTTTCAAGAATCAAGCTGAGACAGGTCTTGTCTCCTTCCTACAAGTTTGCACTTACCCATCTTGCCCCATTACTGTTTGTGCTTTCTAAATGTTTGAATGCCAGTTATTTTCAGAAGTGCTAGCTGCATACTTTCTTTTTATTATTTTGTGGAGGGAATGCAGTATGTTGGGTCTCACACTGTTGTAATTAATTTTTAAAGCTCTGATTAAAATATTTTTCACTTATGTAATTAAATATGGAGAACATTATTCGCATTTTGATCTTAACATTGTAGTGTGAAAGAAAAACCTAAATAAATTGTTTCCTCCATGCAATGCTTAAAAATAAAATAAAACCTCCAATTTGAAAAATATGCATGATATTTCAAATATACAAAATATACATGAAACATTGCCCTCATGCATCAGATGATAATGTGTTTAATTAGAACTCACAAATACATTTATTTACATATTTATTTATTTTGTTAGCTTAGCTCTACTTCTCAGTTTGTAAAATCCAATCACAACTTTCAAATAAGGTTTTAAAAGGCACAGAAACAAACATATGGTTTTGGCTTATGTGGTAGCTTGATCTCATCGAGCCAGGTTAGATGCCCTTAAGGAAAGTTGGCAAAACATGGATGTAAATTGATGACTTAATTCACAGGAGTGTGTAAGGAGAGGGAGCTCAGGCTCCCAAGTGCCCGGGCAGGGCTAACCTTGCCCACCTCATTAGCTGCTTTTCAATAGGTAGTATTTATCCCTCAGGCACTCACCGCAAATGAAGTTGATCTTTGTGCACAATTTTTCTCCTTTCTTTCCAAGAACTTAATGGGTCAAGCGAATAAGACCTCTGACTTGATTTTGCTACCACTAAGACAGTCAAGGTTTGGCATATAGTGCATGATTAATAAACAATACCATTACATTTTTTGAAAACTGTCTTAATGCATCAGTGATGCACCTTCCTCTTAATATAAGAATTTTTGGAGCTGGGGAGATGGCTCAGTGGCAAATGCAAGGGCCTGAGTTCAATCCCGGTTCCACCAAAGGAAAAAATAGAATTATTATTTTTATTTTTTAGGGAAGGGTCTATAAGGCGTTCAAGATCTCATTACTAGATCAGACTCATAGAGATCTACCTGTTTACAGCCTCCCAAGGGCTGGGATTACAGGCACACACCACCATCCTCAGTGCCAGTGGCCCTCTCAGCAAACCCTGGCCCCTGCTCATGCTTGCAGGTGCTTTAACCCACTGAGTTATTTGGCCAGCCCTTAAAAGAAGAAAATTAGAAAAAGAGATTTATCTGAAGTTCAGGTAAATTATTACAAACTGTAGATGTTTTACTTCACTGGACATATTTCTAATGAACAAACTTAATAGGCAAACTTTATCTTAAAAGAACCAGTGTTGCTTATCCATCTCAGAGCTGTGTGTTTCTGAGATCTCTAACCTTATTAGTGGAACAAATAAAAAACAGGACTGAATGAAATCAAGTGCCAAAATTATGTGGGATGAAAAGCACACATTGTCCATTGAATAAGCAGATCAATTAAACGTAATTATAGAAGTTCCAGTGGCACAGTCAGTTAGTGTGTGGTACTTGTAAAACATAATTATATAGGCAGTTCAGGAACATACATATTTTGACTAACAAAATTTGCCTTCTGTGCTGATAAACTTATTTGCTGTTTATGAAATAAAAGATATAATTTCTGAAGATTACAATTAGTGACTGAAGTAGACTAATCAAATATTCTACAATGGATTTTTTCTGTAGATAAAGGGCAATCATGTTGCTCAGTAGGGTAAAAGATTAATGTTTAGTCCGAGTTAAGATATCCACTTTGTGGAGAGTGAATGCAGAAACTTTCATTTACTTCATCACATTCCAGCCCACAGCAAGAGACACCAAGATAGGCTGCAGAAAGTGCACGCGAGGAAACCATGTGTGAATAGTCACAGGTGTTAAACATACCTGAGGAGAATAAAAACTGTCCTTTCGCTAAGTGTGGGCTGGGTGACAAAATTCTGTTTCCACGTACCTAATCGTTTTTCTTGAAGAGACCCCGCCGCACCCAGGTTGCAAATGGCTATAGCGGATGCCACCAATTGTGCTTTCATAGCACCCAGCTCCGTTTCATGTTGTCTGTTTATCCTCATCCAACTCTACATCCATCGGTGAGGTGTCATCATCTCCATCAGCAGCATGCGGAGAGGCAGGGTCGCAGAAGCGGAAGGCACACACGGGCGCACAGTAGGACTACAAAATCGTCCCGTAGGAAAATGTATACCTGTGACGCTGAGGCAGGCAGGCTGCTTGCAGGAACTCAGGCTGCTACACCAGATCCCCCAGGGTTCAGCCTGGTCCCACCCACCGGAATAGCAGCCTCGCATTGCTGTCTGCGACACCTGGTCTGTGTCTGTCACATCACTCAGCTGAACTGCAGTCACCACCACCATTACTAGATGTCATTGCTGGGAGTGAGAAACGCTGACTTCTTCCTCAGCCTCCCTTCCCATCTCCAAAGGGTCTGCATCTCTGTTTCTTACTGTTTTGGATACTTTTTTCTTTTTGCTGAAACAAAATATCTGACACCCAAAATTAAAGAAGGAAAGGTTTATTTAGCTCACGGTTTGTGGAGTTTTCGGTGCGTGATCAACTGGCTACCGGTACGTGGCAGAGGGCAGCTGTCCAAGGCAGCAAAAGCACAAGAGTAAAGGCACAGAGCAGGCCAGAGAACGCCGGCCCGGCCTCGGGCGGGGCCGCACCCACACCTCCTCTTTCTTCCTCTTGCACAGGCTCAGCACGTTTACAAAGTGAGGACCCTGATGCCTCCTGAGTCACTGCCTTGAGCCTCTAACTTCTCAAGTTGGCACACTGGCAATCCACCCCTGGTGGGCGTGGCAACCAGACACATTTCTTCAGCCCAGTTTTCAGGTACAAAGCCATGCCTCCTCTTGTCATTCTATGGTTCAAGCATTATGACTTGTTTTAACAGTTCTTTAGAATCAGAATTAAGTCAGTCAACATTACATTACATTAGAACCATAACATTCTGCCCCAAGCCACCCAAAGACTCATGCTCATCTCTTTATGTAAAAGGCATTTAGTCCATCTGTTGCCAAAGAAATTAAGAAATAAATTTAAAAGTTTCTAGAATCAAAACATAATGGCAGCACAGAAAAAAGAAAAACCTGAAATACCAAACAAAAGGAGTTCTAAGTGGAAAATTCATAGCTCTGATAGCCTATTTTAGAAAAAAATAGAACATCACTAAATTTACAATCTAATTATAGTCTCAAGTTTTTAGATAAGAAAAATTCAAATCCAAAACATATAGAGTAACAAATTATGGATATGAAATTATGGATTGAGACAAAAGAAATCATACAGAGGGTCAATGAATCAATTGATTATTTGAATGTATGGATATAATCAATAAACTCTAAGATAGAGTTATCAAAAAAGGAAGGAAAAATCCATATCAATGTCATTAGAAATGACAAAGTAAAATCACAGTGAACACCACTAAACTTCAGAGGTGTATAAGAAACTATTTTGAAAACATATTTTGAGATGTTTAATTAAGGACATTCAATGTTATAGGCACATAAAGGCCTTTATTTCCAACTCTCAAGCTCAGGTTTTCTCTGTTGTTTCTTACAAAAAGAGTTCTGTTGTGGGAGTCATCCTCAGGCTTCCTTTCTGTTTTAAAAGTTGAAAGAGAGATAGACAGGCAGACAGACCGATGGACAGATGAGGACATACAGGCCTACAGGGCAGGGGTTGTGGCTTAGTGTTAGCACCATCTAACCCTAACTCTCCAAATGGAGTGACTATTCTGACTTTTGTCACAATAAAATAGATTCATTATTGTTTTAATTATAAATAAATCATAAAATATAAACTTTTGCATTAGAATTCTTGTACTTTATTATGTCCTTAGATTTAGTTTTCTCTATTATGGAACAGATTGCACTTCATTGTCTTCTAGTCCCTCATTGTACACATCTACTACAATTCATGGATGTATTCTTTCAATGATATATTGGTTATTTCCAGTGTTCCACTATTGGGGGGACTGTAAATGGACATAACATTTTGAAACTATTAGTGTCTAATACAATCTACTAAAATAACTTAATTAAGCACAATAATGCACTGTAAACCAAAGCTTTCACTTTCAGCTGACTACTCAGCAGATTTCTTAAAATTAAGATTATAAGCACAGTGCAGATGTACACAATGACCACAAGGGAATTTGTGTTTGTTCGTGACACATCTTGATTCTTTTTGCCATCCCTGACCCTCTCTTCAATCCCCATAAGTACCAGAAATGCACGTATAAGACTCTTTAACATAGTGCTATTGCTAATACATAACACCATATTTCTCTCACCTGTAAATATATGCATATCTAGAATATTACATTTAATAATCTCCAACTTCTCCAAAAATATTCAACCCAAAGTATCAGCAGTGCTGAGATTCAGAAACCCACACTCACGTGTGACTCACATCTGTCTGCACAGAGCCTGTGTGTTCCCACTGCCGTCCTCAGAATGCATTTAGGCATCCATGTTCAAGTCCTCCCCAGCAGTTTGGTTTTATTTTTCTAATTAAAAACTCAATATTATAAAAATATTGTAAAATATAATCTCAAAATATGTTGACATGATGTTAAATCTTATAGTGCAAGATAAGACTTTTAGATGAAACAACCTTTTATTTCTATGTTTAGGACAGGTTCTAGAGGATGTACAGGGCCTCACTACATAGATCGGACAGAGTCCTAGGGATTCGCCTGTTTTCAGCCTCCCAAGCACTAGGATTACAGGCACATGCCACCATATCTAGTCTTCATTCCCATCTCAGCGCCCCCCAGGGGGTCGCGGCCAGCACGGCACCCCAGTGATCAAACCCCAGCCTCTATACTTTGCCTAAGCAGGCACTTTAGTCAGCTGAACTATCAGGCCAGAGCCCTAGATCAAATAAACTTTAAAAATATTCTCTGATTTCTTGATAGAATTATTCCCATGTGACTATCTCAGGCAATAGTTTGGGGGAACATATGGTAGTTCAGTATTCAGTAAGAATGATTTTTCCTTTGGCCATAAGCAACTTGCTGTTTTGTTGTTGTTTTATCTTTTCCATGAAATTATATATAAGCACTTGTCAGGATACATTTATAACAATAGCATAATTTATCATTTGAATTCACAGAGAAGCCTCCGTGTTTATTATTTACATAATTCAGTTTCTCATTAAAGGTGGCTAATATTTCAGGATCAATTTTAAGTGGATTTTACAAAACTGTGTTTACTTTCATCAAGTAATTACTGATAGCAGAACACGTTCATTGGGGACAATTTCACAGAGTTCACTGAAGCACTGCTTAATTTACCTAGAATGCTACTCACTTGATATGGCAAAGCCAACACGATACAGAGTACAGTGATAAGATTTATGAGAGACAAAGAGAACAAAATTCCAGACTCTAGAGAGACTGGTGCAGAGCCACACCTGCTCGTGTTGGACCTGGGGCTCACTGAGTAGTGAGACCAGGGTAGCGCACACTTGTCATGTGGATGATGGGCCCTGGAACAAGCCTGATCTAAGGGGAATTGTGTCCAAACAGTTACAGGCCACTCACAGCCTAGGTCTGCAGCATCTTCACAAAGCTCTTGAAGCCATATGGGTTTCAGCATTCTGAGCCATTTAGATTTCAAAAATAGTAGACTACATATTCTATACAACACCCAATAGGCTCTGGTGCAACATCTTATAGTCAAACTAATGAATTTTTCCAGTAAAATGAATGGAAATCTGAAGTAGAATAAATTGAGGGTAAGTACAGGATGAAACAAAGTCAGGCTTTGCTGGTAAATGAGTTCAAGCCAGGTCATGTTTGCTTACCAGAAGCACTACAAAATAACTAGCAGCTTTAAACTTGTACATTTGGAAATTGCAAATGGGTTACTGTCAATTTTGCATAATATTCTTTTGTTGATTATTATGTACTGCACAAGTGCGTTACACCTTGAACTCAGTCAATTCTCTGATATTTTTCCTTCTTCTCAAGTAGCCCAATACTGGGAAAGCAACACAGTACAGCAGGATGGCCACAGAGACACAGTCATCCAGAGCATGAGGCTGTGGAGGGAAGATCCCGAGGGAGTGGAGTTTTGCTACACTGTTTCCTGTGAAATATGCTTCAACCACTTATCTGCACTTTTCAAGCAAGACATAAAGGGAGGAGAGTTTGAAAGGGAGGCCAAGCTGGAAAGGTACCAAACAACTGTGAGAGGAACACAGCTGAGTTACGTACCTAGTGATGGTCCTCAGTGAGATTTTTTCATAGATTGCTTTTTTAGTCCCTTTCCAAATCTCCTCATTTGTTATGGAAAATGAATATATTTCTTCTGATATTCATCTGCACAATGAAAAGCAAGCAACAAGTACGTGACCCTTAATGGTTATTCTTAAATGAATTTCACTTATGGTGTATAAAACCCACACCTTCCACACACTGACGAAGTCACCTTCAAGGAACTCAATCTTCTCAGCACTCCTTGGAGCCTTTGAAAATCTGGAATGCTCTTGGAAAGTTTGTGTCCTTCTGCCAAGAACATGAGGCAACCGTGGAATTCAAAGTACTGGGGCTTTCACTGAGTTGATCTGCTGAACTTGAAACTCTTTAGGTGGCCTCAAGTGGGAAGACACTTCTCACCTCACTCTACAGTACTTGCCATAGGTCAAAACCATATTATGGGGGCCAGGGACATAGCTCAGTGGCATCAGCACCTGCCTGGCAAGTGCAAGGTCCTGAGTTCGATCCCTGGTACCACAAAATAAAACATATTATGTATATATACACAGATAGATGAAAAAAATTATAAATATAAGTACACAGATGTCAATTCTGGATAATGATGTGTTTTGTTTCTATCTTTTGCTTGTTGTTTATGGGTATATTCTAATTTTCCTATAATGTCTTTTTTTCTAATTGAAATACACAATGTTATAACATAACCATAAGAATAAAATACATAGATGGAAAGCTGTCAAGGAGTTTATTGCATACCAAGGATGGGGCAGGCACAGTTATATATGATGGGGGAGAGAAAAGGAGATGGACAGAGAAGAGGAGAGAGGAACAGGACAGGGAGGGGGGAGGGGAAGGAGAAGGGAGAGAGGGATTTCTTACTCCAGTGTAGTGCTATGGAATAAGAAAAACTAAATTAAGTTGGTTTTTCTCAGCTGTAAGAAAGAATTAAAGGGGCTACTTTGACAGATCTTTAATTTTCAAATTTTGGAATGTTTTATACTCATTAGACTATATCATTTCTACATTGCAAATACTATCAATACAGAAGATGCTGAAAATTCTTGAGGCTGTCAGAGCTATGATACTTTTATCCATTCACACAGCAAGTATTTGTTGACTAAGCTGCTTCAAGGCAGTGCCAGTACGATAGAATACTGCAAAAGTGCAAAAGGCTGTTCCCTTTTCGAAACTTCCTTCTTGTATGAAGTATGGCTAGTGGGTAGGGGATGACAGCATAAAGTAATCTCTGTATGACAAATTTGGGAAAAGGACAAGGTACTAGCTCAGAATCAGTGCTAAGTTTTGTAATAGACAAGAAGAATTATTTAGGGGTCTTTTTTGGTCTATTTTAAGACAGGGTCTTGCTGTGCAGTTTTGGCTGGACTTGAGTTTGCTTTGTAGTCCAGGTTGATCTTGAACTCACAATGATGGCCAAAATAAAATTATTTAGAGTTTAAAGTGGCTTTCGTCTTCACTGAATTGCTTTTGGAGCAATGAAGTTCGTATTAGTGGGAAATTAAATTACTGTATGAGCTGGGCGTGGTGGCACATGCCTGTAATCCTAGCACTTGGGAGGCTGAGGCAGGAGGATTGTTGTGAGTTCAGGACCAGCCTGAGCTACAAAGTGAGCTTAAGGCCAGCCTGAACTGCATAGTGAGACCCTGTCTCAAAAATGACCAAAAAAATAACAAATAAATTACTGTATGATTCTCATCTTTCAGCAGAGATTGCTTAACAAAGGATGAAGGAAATCTCTTGGGGTAATTATGTGTCAGTAGATTTACTCCAGTGAAGGGACATATTTTATTAGATGCGTGTGATCTGTGTAGAGAACAAAAGGTGCTGCACAATAATGCTAAACTTGAATGTTGGGATTTTGGTACAGAAAGGCCCTCATGCACATGGGGAGCAGTGAGCAACAGGTGCCCTAAAGAAAGATGGTCAAGTCTTAAACTAATCTTTGAGTGAGCAATACATATTACTGAATACAAACAAAGTCATCTTGAAGAAGTGCAAATGGAAAAGAAATACACAAAAAAATGTTCTTCTCCATTGGTCATTTGAGAGATGAAAACTGAAACAACACTTACATTCCATGTCACTCTAGAAAGAATGGCTATTATCAAGAAGTCAGCCAATCACAAATGCTGGAGGAGCTGTGGAGCAAAAGAAACACTTCTCCACTGTTGGGGGGAGTATAGACCAAGGCAACTACTGTGGAAATCAATGTGGAGATTCCTCAAAACAATAAGATTAGAGGTCCTATTCAACCCAGGTATTCCCTTCTTGGGTATCTCTCCAGGAGAATTAAAATCATCATATCATAGTGATATATGTGCACCCACGTTTATGACAGCACAATTTGTTATAGCTAAATCTTGAAAACAACCCAATATCCATCAACTAGAGAATCAATAAAAAGACTTTTTAATAGAATGGAGTACCACTCAGCCATTAAAAGATAAAATGGAATCTTTCAGGTAAGTATATTCAACTTTAGACCATACACATAAGTGAAATGAATCAGACCTGTATGTGTAAACAGAGAGTGTCTCAGTAGTGTGAAAAAATGAACAAATAAATATGATCTGAGATGTGCAATTGGAATTGTTATTTGGGAAGAAATTATCCAAAGGAAAAGACAAACTGTGACGGAGAAAGGGAAAATGAGGGAAGGAAAAATACATTCATACACAAGACACTTAAGATTGTTATACAGCTGGATTCTCTTAGCTCATTAAAAAGAAAGTCTTGTGCTAATATTGTAGAGACACAATATCATGTGTATCAACTAAATGTCCTAATAATCTGTTCATAAACTTGGCTTCATCATTATGTTGATTTTTTTTTGCAAAACCAAGGATTGAACTCAGGCCCTTGCACTTGCCAGGGAAGTGCTTATTCTACTGAGCCATCCCCCAGCCCCCATGCTGATTTTTTAAAAGAAAAGAACAACTGGAGGTTGGGGAAATAGCTCAGTGAGATAAGTGCTTCCCTAGCAAACACCCAGTCCTGAGTTTGATCCCTGGTATCACCGAAAAAGGAAAAAAAGAAAGAACACTGGGATTGGGAAAGGAGAAAGAAAAAGGATAGATATATTAACTTTACTACTAATTTGTATTATTCTTTAGCTGATGGACATCTGGGTTGTTTTCAAGATTTAGCTATAACAAATTGTGCTGCCATAAATATGGGTGTACATATATTACTGTGTATGCTGATTTTAATTCTCCTGGGGAGATACCCTCTCATCTTGTTTTGAAATTCTATACCATTTTTATAAATTGAATTCTCCTTAAAGTAAAAAATATAGTCTTAAGAGTTGTGGTCTAAATTTATGTTCCCCCAAATTTAAGATTGGAAACTTAATCTTCATCATTGGGAACTGTATGTTTTTAGGGGAATTCAACCCCTCAGGAATGAGCCAAAGCCTTTATAAAATGGGCCTTGGGGTAGGTTTTCTCTCTCCTGGCAGGTGAGGGAGGGCACAATGAGAAGCCCTCACAGGTTCTGGGGCTTTGATCCTGGACCTCTCAGCCTCTGGAATTATGTGGAGCCAACCCCTTTGCTCTACAAATTACATAGGTTTTGGTGCTCCAATACTGCACCACAGAACAAAGGCATGAGGACATGAAAGAAACTTTACAAAAGAAAACATTGCAGTCAAAGGAGTTGACAAGTTATTGAAATCAATAGTCCTGCAAAGTCAAGATCAGAAGGAGGAGCAGGCTTGTGTGTCTCAAAAACCTGAGGTCAGCTGGTAATGGGACTTCTCTTAGTCCAGGAGAGGGATCTGAACTAAGGTGACCTAGATTTCCTGGAGAAGAGTCAGCCTCAGCTGGTGTCAGAGGTACCGACTGTGAGACAGGGAGGCAGGACATTTGTCATTAAGATGCAGGACCACTCTGTTGAGGCATTTATGCGTAAGGCTCGTATAATTTTTCTCTACCTTAGTATAATCCACAGAGTAGTTTAGATGACCATATTTACAGATCAAAGAAAGTTATTCCATAAAACTATGGGTATCAAAATCCATCTTTTGCGCAGAGCTACCACTAAAGGTTGAAAGCAGAATCACATATGGTGTTGTTGCCTGAAGATGTCACAAAGACTCCACAAGATGCACACAGCCAAGACGTGAGGACACTACTTCTGCCGGAGCATAGTCAATGCCTAGGAAGCCTTTGTGGCATGCCTTTGCTCCTTAGTCTCTGTGATTTAAAGAGCAGCAACTGGAGGCTAGCATCATGCTTGTGTGTTTCACGTTACACTCCATTTCCTTCATCGCACATTCTAGGATGGTGTACTTTTTCCTCAAAGGTAAGAACAATCTTGTAAGTGAAGGCACCGCGATGCAGTCGGTGTCAATCACTCCCTGCCCCAAGACCTTGGGCTGAGGGAAGGCACTCACGCTTCCCTCTGCTTCAGGCCTCCTGACCGGGCTGTTGTGCACCCAGGAGAGAAAGCCCATCCCAGCTGCACTGCCCTGGAGCTCAGCACGCTGCTTCTCAGCAGGTGAATTTGTTTAATGCCTGAGGAAAGTCTCAAGCAAAATAATTATGCGGCCTCCCCTCTGTGGTTATGGTTATCACTGCGCTATGAAGATGTATTCCACTTGATGTAGCAGACTGCAGCTGGTGGTCACCTTGTAACCCCCAGCTGAGCTGAATCTGCGTGGTGCTGGGTGTGGAAGGTCCACCGGAGGGCTGTTTCCACAAATTAAAGAGACCTGCAGAAGAAGAGGGGTTGTTGGGGAGCTGTTGGTTGTCCTGGAGGAGTGTGTCCTGCTGCTCACTTTCCTGATGATAACTGCGCTGTTGTCCTCTGTGGACGAGCTGGGGACCTGTAACAATCTGAGGAGCTCTGCCCCTCACCTTGAGCATCACTTCCTGGCTGCGATGCAGCTCCCTCATCCTGCTGGCACAGATCTTCTCGCCTCTGGGACAGATTTTCTAGTTTCTACCATTGACCTTTGGGCCTTTCCAGCACAGATTCATGCAACAGACTTGCATGGGTCATTGTCATGGGCCCTTAGCCTCCAATTGCCCTTGTGAGAGGTGCTGCTGTGGCTCCAGGTAGCGAGAGCCTCGCTGCACTCGTAGCACATCATGATGGGAATCCCTGGATTCTTTGGCCTGTAGTGTGTGCACAGATTTCCTGCCCTCTTCTTGAGTATGACTCTTCAGGTGATGCTTATCATCTTACAAGTTATGTATCCTATACTGTTTCCCTGTTAAACCCCAGACTGAAATACTTGAGATATTTTTTTTTTCTCCTGTAAGTATAAAGTTGTAGAATTATACCTAAAATTAAGGCTGTTGTAGTACAGCCACATTCTGGTGAACGAGGAGAATGAGGTCGTGGTTTCAAGTCTTGTGAGCTGAGGAACTTCCACAAAACTCGCTGCCTCACTGGGACAGCATCCACGCGGCTTGCTGTACTAGCACGTGCCCTCAGTGGTCACTTGGTAAGAACCTGGAGCCGTCATCAGCTGAAGTGGCACATACGGACCAGCGCAGGCTGGGGCTTTCAGAGTGATTATGTGGTACTTCCTTACCAACTGCTTTGAGAATAAGTCTATTACGTTTCCTACACAAATTTGGATTATAGATAAAATTTGGATTACAACCCAAACTGTCAGTATCTTTATACTGAGTAGTAAAAGAATTTAACTACTTCACTTCCGAATTAGGAGATAACTGTGAGGGATTAATCTAGCTAGTTTTATCTTAAATAATTTAGAAACCCAAGTGATTGACTTTCTCATTTTAGTTCTTAAAATACGTCTTTCATCAAGGTCTACAAATTTACATAATTTACTAATATAAGTGATTCAATTATTGATGGGGCGGGTGTCCTGCTGGGTGCTGGCACACTGCCACCAGTGCTTTTGCAGGGTTTCTCTGTGCTACTTTTCACCTCGTTTCCCAGAAGAACAGGGCTGTGAAGCACCACAGCACCGCGTAAGGCTGTAATGGAGCATCATCTTGACATTTCAGAATGTGTTTTGACAGATCAGGTAGTGCTTTTGAGCTGAACTTGGGAGACCCATGAATTTTTTATGGCTAGCTGCGCGCAGTGTGGTCAGACTGCGGAAGCTAAACACGCTGCAGAAAACCCTCAAGGTAGATGGGAAGGACACAGGAAATAGAACTCAGAGGTTTTGTAATCAGTTCAAAGCATCTCAGAGCACTATCAGTGTCTCTGTTTCAGAGCACATACATAATACACACATACAGGAAATACGGACTTCCTGGCTAGGAAAACTGGATAAGGAAATAATCTAGTACAGTCCTCAAATTAGTTTCAGCTGTATTACTCAGTCTACCATGATTACATGAACAAAAATGCTGCCAAGCAGCTAACGTGTTTTAATACTTGATGCTGTACAGCTACAGATATACATTAAGTATATATGTACTGTATAGTCACATATTGATTCACATATAAATGCGTGTGCGTGTGCGTGTGTGTGTGCATGTGTGTGCGCATGTGTGTGTGTGTGAAAGTGTTAGAAAACTAGAGGTATTAGAAAATTGCAACTGTTACGAAAAAAGGTCTGGGTTTGAGATTTTTGATCTCAGATTTCAGGAACAACAGTTGTTTTCAGATGTACCAAAATAAATAAATAAATGCACCCCTATTTCCATTAATGTTTACATCTCACTTGCTCACTTGTGGTTTTCTTTTAATAACTGTTCCCTGTCAGGTTCCTTGGACAGTGAACATGGTGCAGCATTCAGTGCCGCTTGCTTATTGCCTGGCAGAGGCTGGTTTCTCCTGGGGAGGTGGACACTCGTATGCACAAAATTTAAGGTCAGATCTGCTCGTCTTTGTTTTCCCTCTTAAGTGTTGTTTGAAAAGTTCATTAAAATAATAATAATGATGGAAGTCCTCCATCAGTGGAAGGTGAGATCAATCATTACTTCCACAACCTGATCAGCGACTCGTGTTCTCTATATCTGGATCTGAAAAGTGTATGGTGATCCTGGAGTAAAATTTGACACATTATATTCCCTTTGTTATATATACAAAATAATTGTAGTTCTCATATGACAGCATAAGAGACAGTGAGTATTTATATGGGATTTTTCATTTGTTTCACTGTAACATGTTTCCTCAAATATATAATCCTATGTGCTTCAGGTGAACAAATGTGTGTTGTTACAAATTTAAATTTATTATAGGTGAGGAGAGACAGACGGACAGACAAACAGTACAGACAGCTGTGGGAGGTGTTGGCATAGCACAGCTATCACAGCACTTGGGCAGCTAAATGTGACTACCCACGGGTCTTTCGTTCCCGTTGTCCTCATGCAATGCAAACATGATGGCAGTGGAGAGAGGATGCAGCGAGGTGGGAAGAGTCCCTGAAGCATCTTGGCTGACTTCCATTCTTGCAAGTTTGGAGACAGTATAAAATCCTCACACAAAACATTATTTTCCCAAATAACAAAAAATTCTCTTTCAAATATATGAAAGATAATATTACTAAAATGTACTCATTGTTCATTGAATGGTTATTTTTGGAGTATGAATTTGAAATAGCAGCATATTGAATACAGTATTTTAAAATATTTACAAAACCTTGAGCACTTTCAAAATAAAGTTGCCACTCATTTGAGTTTATGCATATTGAGTTGGCATCTCTGGATTCTTATGCTAAACATAGATTAATAAATAAAAAGAAATTGTGCAAAAGAAAAAAAAATGAAACTTAAGCAGAAAAGTAATCAAGCCTATGAGATGCCTGTCTAAATTCATTGAAACCAGGCTGGCCAAATAGTTCAGTGGACTAAAGCGCCTGCAAGCAGGTGCAGGGCCCGGGCTTCAATCCCTAGCCTGCTGTGCCGGCCCCGCCCCGGAGTCGCTGGGATGGCAATTGAGACAGGCCGTAGTGGTGCGCGCCTCTAATCCCTGCTCTTAGGAGGCTGTGAATAGATGGATCACTGTGGGTCCGATCTCGTAGTGACACCCTGCAGACCCTTCCCTAAAATGCAAAATATAATAAAGTAAATAAATTCATTGAAAAGAAAGACTTGGAAAGAAAGTAAAATATTCTCAGAAAGTTGGCAGAGCTTATCTTGCTATGCAGAGCAATGGCTGTGTTGTGATAGTTTCATGTATTATCACAGTACATTGATGACGGCTGTCCCCCATCTTCCCCTCCTCCTACCAAGATGCTTCTTTTCTCTAATACTTTCTTCTACTGTTTGTGTTTGTTTTGAATAGAATACACATGACAGATGGCACACGATAATTTTGAGTCTGGTTCATTCTTCTTAGTCTAAGTGATAGGTTTGTTTTTCCAACTTCCTGCAAATGAGATGACTTTGTTTTCCCTTTTGACTGAATCATCTAAAAGAGGAAACACTTGAGACACAGCCTTCAAAGCACCATTGCCTGGCTGGAGCTCCCCAACAGAGATTTTTTTCCATAGAAATGAAAACATGTTTCTTTCTTTCTAAATAATATCGAAAGTTCCTGCTTCTCTAAATATAATACTTTATAGAAAATGACAAAATAGAAATAAATCCTGATTGGAAGAATGTTTCTTGAGATGAAAGCAAGGAAAGGAAGACAATTTTCATGGACAGCTAATAGAGTAAATGGAATGAAACAAATCGTGATAATCATGACGTACATATGAGGTGTGGGGAAAAAGGAAAACTGCAGAAGTTAAAAAATAAAAGTTGCTTCTGATGCCTGGTGGGGTGGTGCATGCCCATAATCCCAGCCCGTACAGGCTAAGGCAGGAAGATTGCTGTGAGGTCAAGGCCTGCCTGGACTACAAAGAGAATTCATGATCCCTGTGTAATGAAACTGTCTCGAAAAGACACACACACACACACACACACACACACACACACACACACTCAAATTATTTCTGAAATAAGTCAGTGACTTAGAAAAAGTTACTGAAAATAGATCCCGACTGAAAGAGATGTAAATATTGCCAACCTCTGGTTCTGGGAGATTTTGATGCTGAAAAGAGTTCTAAAAACTGGCAACCCTGAGCGTGTACCTGGCACAGAATCCTGGGTCCCTGGTAATGTATGAGTTAGAAGGTGACGGGAATCCTGAAGCACTACACCCACCGTGGGCACAGGCCTTCGGCCTGATGCAGAAAGCAGCTCGTCCTGTGGTCTGGACAGAGCACCAGCGTGCCTGCTTCCTTCTCCTCTTTGCTCTTCTTCCCAGCTGGCACTGGGGACACAGCTCCGCTGCCCAGAGTCACCCATCTCAACATTTCTGCCTTGACCTCAGCTGACCGTGCATGGCACCCACTACAACTGTGAACAAACCTCCCGGCCTTTGAGTCATAGACATGGACATTTTTGTCCTGTGCTGGGATAGCTGGCTAATGCATTAGGTAATAAGAACTTTTTTTGTAGTTTTGATATGAATGATAATAACACAGTGTATGGGTTTATTTTGTTTATTTTGTACGGGGTTTCACTACACAGGTTCAACTGGTGTTGATCCTCCTGTTTTCAGCCTCCCTGGTGCTGGGATAACAGGTGTGCTCCACCATGCCTGGACTCTGTGGCCAGATCAGCATGCCTGGGGTGGGTCAGCATGATGTGTGGTACGGGGATCAAACCCCTAGAGTATGTACATAGACAGTTTTCTATACTTTTTGAAGATTGACACTAGCGTATGTAGTGGAATGACATGGGGGTTGCAATTTGTTTTACAGTAACTTCAGCAGGTAAGAAAAAGGATAGGCAGCTAAGACAAACTAGAAAGAAATTGAGATGGGTGTTCCATTCCCATTCAAATATCGTAGGTGCGTGAATTCAGCAAAATAACCCAAGATAGTCCAGTAGACCATAGTAGAAGTGGGTTATTTACAGGACTGGCAATGTCAAAAGTTGTTGACTTGAGCCTTTTACAATTCAACATATTAATATGGTGTTTCTTTTTATACCTCATTTTTATACTTTTCTGCTGGATGGTTAAGACCAAGACAAAGGAAGATCTATATAACGAGAAATGCAACTTCTGTATCTGACAAGGTCAGTCAAATCCCCTCAGGATTTACCTTGAAACCCTGTACTACACTTTGTAGATCTTTTGTCAGTGTCAGCCACTCTCCTTAGGCACATTCTACATCACTGATTACTTTCTTCTGTGGCCCCATAATCTCTTTGAACAAAAAATTTAGGAAACCACTGGGTTAAAGGATGTTACAGTACAAGTTCTCTTATGTCCATAATCTTCAGTGACTTTGAAGAGCTAGGGCCAAAATGTTGGTTATCTTTGTAGCCCTTTTTTTTCTCTCTGACAACACTAAACAAAAAAGTGGTATATAAGTGAAGGATCATTTTGTAGTGAAAAAAAATATCCATATATAGAAATTAAGATAGATATACAGCTACTTTGTGTTAGTTCAATGAGAAGAAAAAATTGTACTAATAGTATTTAGACAAGATTTCATTTCTGCCTCTTGTACTATGAATAATTACTATGAAGACAACAATGTGCAATGTATTAATTATCGTAACTGTCCTATTAACCTATTTTGAAACTATCTCATTGCTATTTCTTTATTAATAAAGTTAATTAAAAATACAATATTATATTATATTATAACAGGTCATACTAACCTGTCTTGATACTGTTTCATTGTTATCTTATTTTTTTCTCATTAAAATGAAAAAATACCTAATATAGGAATCATTCCTGATCAGCCATCCCTCTTTTGAAAATCTGGAACGTGTATTACTGTATGTTATCCTGCTTCTGGCATCTTTTCTGTTTGTTTTTGCTTTTGTTTTCACTTTTCAAATTAAAATAAAATAATAGAATAGAAAGAAATTGAAAATCATGAGTCAGTGTTATGAGTATGTAGGATTTTAGTGAACTTTATTTTTAAAATTATAGACATTCATGATGATAAAATGTGTTTTTAGTAATTTTAGAAAATATAATAAATCACAAAATAAAATTCATCCATAGTAGTATTCAGAAGTACTTTGTCTCAAGAGATGGGGATATTTACATTTTGGACACCAGTGAAAGGGTATTTTCATACAATTATTTACTATTCATCTTTTGTTCCTTGATGAATCACATAATGATTTCTTGAGCTTTCCATTTTCTTTATGAGTTGCTTTGAAATATAGTTTTAGGAAAGTCCCTTTATTTTATTTTGATTACTCATCACATATAAACAATTTTTTAAAATTTTTATAGGATATTTAAATTTTTATACCACTTTAAAAATCTGTTTATTCTTTATATCATTTGGAAATATTCCATTTTGTGTTCTAAGAATAAAATAAAACTTTTGTTGGATCATGTCATTCAACCTGTGCTAATATATTCATCACACAAGTGATAACTTCAACAAGGAGCTTTTTCCAGGAATTCCTGTGTCAGTTACTGCCGGCTCTGAGAAAACGCACAGGCTCAGACAGTACCAGCCGCAGGAGTACAAATACCTCTGTGCCTGCGCAGAACTCCCACAGCGAAATGAATCAAAACACTTCCTCATCCAGGCCAGTCACTCACTGCCCCCCAGAGCTGTAAAGGCCAATTCCTGGGTGGGGACAGGAAGCTCGCTCCTGTCCCATGCAGAGCCACTGGACTGTAGGTTTACTGCTCGTCCTATGCATCTGAGAAGCTGAATGGATTGATATCAGCATTATTTATTTTTAGATTGTGAATTTCTTCAGGGTAAAGAATCCTTCATTTTTAACAGGCACAGACTAAGTATTCTAAAATAGGGCCAAAAATTGGATAGAAAAATTGTTTCCTTAAAATCAGGTGACTACAATAATTTAAAATGTACAAATCAATTCAGATATAGAATTAAGATGTCACTAGACTGAGGAAAAAGAATTCCAAACAGGAAAGCTTATTGTCTGCTATTCAGAAAAGGAGATAGATGGTCTAATGACGTCATCCATCCTTATTTTTAAAGTACCACTTCCCATCTTCCATGTGGAAGCTTGGCTCAGGCTGCTTCCACATAATAATAATAGATAATCTCGCCTTTTGTTTAACTATCACTCTATTTTTTCTACATATACAGAGACTCATTTCATTCTCTCAGACTCAAAGCTATTTAGCTTTATGGTTCTGATTTTAAACAACATTCTATCTAATAAAATATGAAATATTCTATTCTAATTAATTTTAGATATATAGTGTATTTATTTTTGCTTTTCTTTAATTTCATAGAGCATACATAAAGTAAACATGTATTGAATATATAGATGAATAAATATCAAACACATTCTGCTACTTATCAAAAAAACAACAATGTGCTTATTGAGCTAAAGAGAGCAATGAACTTTCATAGTAGCATTATTAAACTCGTCTAAGGCAGTTACACAGGATGATAAATGGTAATTCTCCTCCACTCTGAAACCTCTGAGTTATCAGTGCTCAAAGATGAAAACAGAAGAAGCTAAAGCTAGGTGACCAAATTCTAGTTTTCATGTTCTGAGAATGACTCACAAAAAAGAGTTCAGGAGAGCTTAGAGAACAGATTCCACCAGGTGATATTCCAAACAACTACGAATCGATTTAGTGCAACACTGAGTAGAGAACAGAGATGTCTGTAGAGAACAACCAATGTGGTCCAAAAAGCTAAGAGTAGATAGGTACCCTGGGATGATCACTTGTGTCAAGTGAGAGTAGGAGAAAGGATCCTACTCCTGTGGAATGTGATTCCTTTCATCCAACTTAAGAGGAGCATGAGCAAATCACTAGCAAACATGAGACGAAGTTGCCTTGAATATAGAAAATGGGCTTTGATTTTTCCACTAAGTGAGATACATTCTTATCTTCCCAGGAAACTCAAACAGAAAAGGGTACTCCCCACAGAAGGGGGATCTCAGTGAGCAGGAGTGAGAAGAACAAACAGCACCATGAGGTTGCCAAAGGGGAGTCTATGCCAGACGAACGACCTGTGAGACTATCAGTTTGGGGCCAAAGAATGCACAGCTCCTGTAGGAACTGTCCATCCATGAACCTGTCTCTCCTCTTTCCCGTTCATACCAAATATTTATCCCAAACCTTTACTCCCTTAGATCCAACCACATTGTAGCCTTCATTGTCAGGGTCTTCACTCCATCTCTTCTTGTTCTTGTTCCAATAAGCTGTTCCCTTTCACTCACTGGAGCACCCCCATTCAGCAGCCCATGTAATGTTATATTTGGTTCTCTTTTCCCCTTGTTCTCAGCGAAGGGTCCTATCTCACTCCTCCTCCTGTTAAAATGACAGCTCCTCCTACTCCAGTCTTTGTGTAAATTATAAGCAGAAGCTGTCTGACCAATGAGAAACTTGTAGAGAATTGGCTGAAGTTTGAGAACTCCCTGTCTCCCTGGAAGTCCTTGTGCCGTAAACACTACATAAGGGCACATGCTAAAAGTCCTGTGAAAGATGACGACATGAAAATCATTGCAGCAGTATTTCTAAAAACCTTTAAATCCGCAAAACATCATGAATGTAAAATTACTGTAATTTATGTACCTTTAAAAAAACACATTATTCTCCAAACAGCCTTTGGTACATGACTATTGGAAGACAGTTCTTGCTGAAATTCTTTCAGCAAGTTAGTTTCCATGGGATTCACCATGAGCATTTCCCCAACTTCAGAGGATAAAACTAATGAAGAAGGTAGCACACCAGAAAAGCACCTGTCTTTTATCACTCTTTTTCAAGATGAATGGTTCAAATCAGACAGGAGGATGACTTGCAAACTGAAGATCAACTCTAGGGCAGCTGAAACATGTCTTCTTAAAAAGACTAGAAGAAGTGGAGAAGTTGTAAAATCTATTTGAGGTAATGTTAAGGGAAACATTATTTGTCTGTCACAGAAGGCCAGGAGAGCAAAATTAAAAGCAACGTTAGAAAATGCTTCAGACATTTATGTTTCTATCCATGAGATTGAAAATTAGTTTATAATTGAAAGAAAGCATTTGGAGATTGAAAATATGTCAGCTGACTGCCTTAACTGGACCAAAATTTAATGGTTTATTAAAACTCCAGTATTTTACCTTAAGTCTATTTTATTTACAAAATTCTGCTAAAGTGTCTTTCATGAAAATTGGACAGTTGTTTAAAGGGAACTTATTCATTTACTAGGTTAACTGAGACACAAGCTGTTTCTTCTTATGCCCACTTACTGCTGCTGCAGCACAGCCATGGTTCTCTAGGTGCACTGCCCTCCAGTTACTCTTCCAGAGTGGTTTTGCTACGGATGTTAACAAGCCAAAAGTTATGGTTAGAATGCTTTCCCACCACCAAAGAGCCCTATGTCTGAGTTGCTGTCACCGCTTTCTGGTGTCACACATGTCCACACTATTACATGTGTACATCTGGTGGGACTGATCATCTATGTGCTTGATTATCTTCTCATATGAATCGCAAAGTCCAAGGGTCATTTTCTATTATCATCTAGTAGATTTATGTCATTTTCCTGTTACCAACGGCTACCTGAAACTTTAAAAATTTTAAGTGGCATTTTTTGTACAGATTATTAAAAGTAAACTAGCCAAGTAAACTTTATAATGTTTTAGAATTCGATGTGTCATTGGGAAATGTATCAAAAGCCATGACGTTGTCTTTAATGTCTTCATAACTCTCCTGAACTGTTTTTGCTGGTGTATGGAGTCTGGGAGATGCCCTAAAACTTCAGTGCTGGTCTCTTCTTTCTTCTGATTGATATGTATGTCTTTTCTCTATTCTTCCTTTCCTTTAAAAGAATCTCCACCCCAGGCATTGACTACATAGAACAAGAGGGAATACAGCCCTGTGGCACTTACCACCTTATCCTTCCGTTAAAGAGATTTAAGCCAGTAAAATGGTTGAAAGAAGTTGTAGGCATCTTTTTCATTAATATTCCTGATGCTCAAATTTAAATTGTACTTTGAGAAGGAAATATAATATTTTATAATTCATCAGCTCTTTTTCTCTAAGTGATTATATCACTTCACTGAACATAATGTTGAGATGCTGATACATAGTCTCTCTGTCTTGATTTCTGGGTCTTTGACTTTTTAGCTTCTAACCTCCCAAATCTCCTGCTTCTCAGGCTAATGTCCTTGCAGTTTAAGCTCAACCCTATCCCAGCTTCTCCTTGCAAACTACACACTTACAACTTACCCCACACTGTGTCCTTAGCATGAGTTATTCTCTCTTCCACTACCTATTCTTTAGGGAGGAGAAACTTATGCTAACCTCTGAATGCTAAGAAAAGTTTTGACAGACTGTGAAACAGCAGAGTACTCAATACATCTTATATCTTCTTTTTCTTTTTAGATCTTTGGTTATCCTGAACATTGTAGATCAAATACAACTTACACAATTCTGATTATTCTCTTGTCTGCAGGATCCCTTACTGGCTTTTTGACTAAGATCCTAATCCCCTAGCTGGTCTGTATGTAAAGGACTTTATTTTGTTCAAAGCCCAATGATGCTCTCTCTGACCCCAAGTTTTGTTTTGGAGCCTTTTCTGTGCTTGCCATTGGAAGCACTTGTGTCTGAATCCTAACTCCCAAGTTTCTACTTCCACCTCTGTGAAGAAAAGGGTCAGTGATTATTTTCTTCTCTTAGCCTGGTGGCTATGCTACATTTGACATTTAGAGGTACATTTTCTGATTTTTAAAGTATGGTTTTTCACGTTACTACAGCCTGTAGTGAAAATCATGTTATATAAATGACAGCAGATGTATGATTTTTTCCATTTCTGGTATCAGCAGCCATACACTATAGAAATGAACCCTGAAAGTATATCTTTTCAGCATCTATGACAATGTCACACACCTGAGAAACCTTAGTGAGATATGGCAGTCATTTGAGTAGGTTTCTTCTTGTTTTTCTTCTTGGTATCAGTTCTTCTTGGTTCAGTCTATTAAGGTGCTAGTATCTGAGGAATGCAGATTTGTTCCTTTTAGGTTGAGATCAATTTTATTGTGTTCTTATTTTGAAATATATTTTTAAATATAAGAAATGTGTTCAAAATTTTTAAAGTATTTTTTATGACTGAGATAAATTTGCAAGCATAATTTTCCAGTTTTCCTCCTCCCAGTTTCCCATAGACATTTCTAGCAAAGTAAGAAATGACAGGAAATATATAATAATTATAACTAATACTTAAATGTTAAAGGTATTTATCTCTGTATGATGAAATATCCTTCTTTTATTTTTTTATTCTCTAAATTTATATTTTTGCAATCTGATAAATAGTTATCTTGAAGACAAAACATAGAATTTCAAATCATTTATGCTAGCAAAAACTATAGCAATGTGAGCAATTAATCTATAAATGTAATAATAATCTCAATAACTAAAATATTAGAAGTAATAAGTACCAATCTGGTGGTCTTTCTTAAATATTCATTAATGAAGACTTCATCTAGAAAAAATTACAAAAATATTTTAAAATTATTATGAAGATTGATTCTGAAGATGCAATGAATTTGCACACTCAAGCCAAAATACCACTTGACCACAGTCTTAGAGAAAGAAATTCAAGAAACTAACAAAAAATTTTTGAAAGTGTCCCCAAACAGTGGCTCAATAGATAGAAATCTAAGCATTTGTAGTAAAAAGATACTTAGGCTCGTATCCAAGAATGAATTTTTACACAATTATTTGCATGGTCTATAATAATGTGAAAGCTTTTCTAGTCTATTAAGTATTCATGTTAAATATCATGTAATAACCATTTACTGAATGCATTTACATAGTGAATAAGGCTGATGTATTTGTGAATGTACAACACTCAGAATATTTTATAATATGATAAAAAGTGGGAAATGCAAAAACAAACATTCTCGCTTGTAGAATGATCCTATTTTTAGTAGAATTTGTACACAAGTACAAAAGACCTTGAAAACTTGGAAGTGTTTTTTTTTTTTTTTCTTTTAGATTTTTTTAGGTGATACAGAGAATGACATACTTTTTTATGCACTAGTGCAATAGTGGAAAAAGCTTGCACTGCAAGCCAGGTGCATGTAAAATTAAAGCCTTTTCTAATAACGTTTCCTGAAAGAGTCAAGGGATACGAGGAATGGAGATGGCAGAGCGAAGACTAGGGTTATGAACACCCATTTGGGTCCTAACTGCCACTTGGAAGGGTGGCACTTAGTATGTAGGTGGACAAAGGGTGGCACTTAGCACGTCCTCCAAAGGACGTAGGTGGCCATCAACTGTACAAAGTGCGAGGGCTTCAATGAGGAGCATAGTGGCCCCTTTCATATGCTAATATTTTCGAAGCTGGTGGGTTCTGCTAAAGCATGTCAAAGTAAAGATGGTCCTGCTGTGTGCACTAGCAAGTGCTGTCGGTGTGCTTTCAAGGAAGTCTGTACCTAGAGTGCTGTACTAGTCACTTCTGACCCTGCACAACTAAAGGAGAAGAGGCTTACTTGGCATTGTGGTTGCAGAGGCTTCAGGCTGCAGGCTGCAATCAGCCAGCTCCCTTGAAGAAGCATCCTGCAGAACACGCTGGCGGAGGGCCTTGGTCCCCCTCGAGCAGCGAGACGCACAAGCAGCAGGGCTGTGCCAGCACCACGCGCAGCTCTGGAATGCTCCTCAGAACCTTGCAGGTGAGGCCTGAGGACATTAATTAGTCCTGTGGGTGTTGCAGTCATCAGTGAATGCATCCTTCTTCAGAGTGCACAGTTAAAGAAGCTGCGAGGAGTTGGAGCTTGGTTAGAGACATGTGCGGCTGGGACAAACTTCTCTCCCCCCTGTGCGTTCTATCTACTGGCTGCCAAGAGATGGGCCACTTCCCTCTGCTGCGTCCTTTCACCAGTTGCCTTTGGAGACAGCCAACCACAACTGCCCAAAATCCATGAGCCAAATTAAACTTTTGTTCTGATTACTGTGTGGCAGAAGAAGGGACAATGACTGGTCCAACCAGCCAGAGAGAAAGAGGCCAGGAGCAAGCTGACCCCACAAGATGCTCTGTCCTCAGCCGACCTCACCCGAGCTGGCCGGACCTCCTGCAGCTCACACAACGAGGGCCTCCTCAGCTGGTGAGCCTTCCTATGGTCTTAATGGCATTGCAATCCAAGTGCCTCCCTAGGAATCTGCTACATTGCTAAGGTGATGGCCAAGGTTAGCCATCACAATTATTTACGAGGAAATGGAGCTAGTTTGTTTCCCTGTCTTTTAAGGTATTTCTCAGTAAAAGGGGAAACAAATGGTCAGCCTGCCACCAACCTTTTCTGTAATAAAAACATAATTTAAAAACAATCCTTCAGGTGACAGGCACTGTAACAAGCGCATCATGTACACATGTGCACACAGAGCTCCACTCCTCACAGAAAACCTACTAACAGGCAGCAATAGCAATCATCCTAGGGGGAGGAAGTAGCCGATGTTTCTAATCAGTCATCACATTTCACATAATTATGGAGATAAAATGCACTAAAGCTGAAAATCACGCACCGGCCATCTGATCTTGACTTGACAGTGGGCACTGGGGTGACTTTTCCTTTTAGTAATTTGAAAACTTTCTATGGTTGATCTACTTTTATCAAGATGGAATATATGTTTGCTCCCTAGTTGCCCAGCTGAGTATGACTAGCAACGATGAATGTTACATACAAAGCAGACGCAAGTTCCCTGAAAGTTGGAGAGAAGAAGGGAGCCCTGGAATTTTGGACTCATTGATGTACACCCCCAAAAGTCTAAGGACAAGCTTGCTTCCACTAAGTGAGGACTAAAATTGTAATAATAAGCACTTTGCTGCAGCCTAACACCACTGAACCATGAGCCCCACTATGCAACCTGACAGAAATGCTGAGCACGTGGCACTGGAATGAGGTGCAGGGCAGTTAGAGAGCCTGGGTGGGGTCCTAGATGGATGTGCAGCAAGTGAGGACACTCCCTCCTAGGCACCAGCAGCCACAGTGTCCCTGGTCTTTTCCCCCGAGCACAGAGCTGATGCCTTCCCTTCCCAGTAAGGTGGTGTCAGGGGGACTCAGCTGCAGAGCGAAGACTCTCAGCACTGCTGGGCAGTGAGGAAGAGGCCGCCTCATATGAGCTCAGAGGCAGGGACAGATTGCTCTCACTCCCGGATATGCTGTAACGCCCACCAATGAGCTCCAACCATTAACCCTTGAGGAATACTGCTGCTGCCCTTGCCAGAATGCTACCTGAACAGTCTACTACAGCACAGGGTTTAAAGACTGAGGGTCCTCAATATCACACTTATTAAGCCCAATTTCCAGTTTATATCACTTATCCTACTAAGCACCAGGAAGCTATATGAAAAAAGACAACCAATAGATGCTAACATTAAAATAGCAAAGATGTCAGAATTAGGTGAAAAAAAATTAAGAAAGCCATCATAAAAGTGTTACAATAAAATGCTAAGGACATGTTCAAAACAATTGACTAACTGGAAAGTCTCAGCAAAGATAGAAAGAACCAAATGAGAAATTGTGAAAATAAGAGTGTAATAACTGAAGCTTAAAGACTCAATGCTCTTGAATGAATTCAGGAGCAGAATGGAGGTTACAGAGGGAAAAAGTTATCTTGAACATATAACAATAGAAATTACTTAATTTGAGTGAGAGCAAGAAAATATGCTGTAATAAGAAACAGCTTCAGAGGCCCATGGGGCTATAAGAAAAATCTACCTTTCATGTCACTGGAATACTAAAAGCAGAGAGAGGACGAGGTCAGGACTGAAAACAAAAGCACTGAAGGCTTTAAGATTTCAAATTCAGATAAAGAAGCAAGAGAACAGATTCAGGAGCTTGCATTAACCTCCAGTCTCACAGATATATAAAGCCCGCACAAATGCACCTCAGAGACCGCTGGTGATGACGCTGCCGCATGTGGGTCAGAGCAGGCGATTTGTTATTGAAAACTAAAAGGTTTGCCCTCCCTGTCATAGACCAAATTCTGACAGTTAATAATGAAAGTAGACAGACAGCCTTCCTTAGGGGAGAAAAGCAACCGGAGCAAAGTCAGGATTCTGTTCGGAAGTGGGAAGGAGTGGCACAGCCTTCTGCAGGTGCTTGGACCCCATGTGGAGTGGGTGCACTGCTTCAGGAATACAGGCCCAGACACGGGAGCAGGAGGAGAATGTGCCCAGCAGGCTGGTCTAATGGCATGATTTAAGCAAGAGGAAAGTTTAGGAGAGAAGCAACTTTGCAACACTGGAAAAACCAAGGAAAGAGAAAACATACACACAAATAGTTAAAGACTGAGGGGTCCCTAATATCACACTTATTAATCCCATTTATTTCCATGTTATATCATTTATCTTACAAAGCACCAGGAAACTGTATGAAACACACAAGAGAAAACATACACAAAAACATTTGACACACAACGATAACATTGGTGGATGTAGTTTCATTTATTTTTATTGTAGGACAGGGTCTACAGGGTCTCAGTACGTAGATCGGGTTCCAGTCCTCCTGTTTTCAGCCTCCCAAGTGCTGGGATTACAGGTCTGCACCAGTATGCCCAGTCTCAATTTCTGCCTCAGGGCGCCCTGGGGGCGTGGCCAGCACCGCACACGGGGATCAAACCCTGGCCGCTGTGCTCTGCCTATGCAGGCGCTTTAGTCCGCAGAGCTCTCTGGGTGACCCTGGCTGATGCAGTGTTAAATGTTTGTAAAAAATATTTAAGTCAATTACAATATAAATGGTAGTATAAAAAAACACAGAAAATTTAAAAAACTTAAGGAACTTTTGGCTTCATTTGCACCGATCTAATTCTGGGATCTGTTCACTAGGTTCACTAGGTTTAGAAGCTGACTGAGAAGGCACAGAGACAGCTTCAGCTTAAAGACAAACAAGATGAAATTCTAAAAATAGAATAGCTGAAGGAGCCTACAGGAAGGAAAACAAGGCGTACAAAGCAGAGAACAGAACATAAGCAAACGCAGAAAATAGTTTGCAGAACTAAACCCTAACAAAAGGACCGCATTATATGAAGATAACCTAAGTGTGCAAAGTAGAAGACAGAGTGGGTCGCATGACCTCAGCGTGTGCTCTGAGGAAGGACCTGCATTAAATGTGAGAAAAAGGGCAGCTGCAAGGCAAAGCACGTGGAAACATCTTCCACTACTGAATGCAAAGGAATGGTGTGTTGGTGCCAGGTTAAACAAGCTTCAGAGCAGTGACAGTGGCACAGCAAAGATGAGTGAAGATAAATAGCTTAAGCATCTGACAAGACGTGGAAGCCTGAGCATGCACAGACCGATGGCAGAAGCTCACAGCAGGTTATGTTATGCACATATGTGAAGCACTGATTTTACAGTTAATAATCATATTTCTTATTGCTTTGTATCCTACTGATTTCTTTTTGTTAGATGCATAGTATTTTCAATTTTTTTTTTTCTCACTGTGCATCTCAGACTTGTGATCCTCCTGATTTGTGCCTTCCTATGGCTGGGATTATAGTCCATGTGCCATCAAGATGCATAGTATTTTTAATATTGTAATATAGTAGACTGGCTATTATAATTTTTGTCTCCATTTAAGCAATCTGAAAATTCCTCTTGGAAAAGTGTGTAACTACTTTTGAATTATGTTGCTTATGAGATTTGATAGAGCTGGCCCAGAAGAATCCTGTGCATTTCCTTTCTATTAAAGTCTGACTTTCCTGGATTTAAAGTTAAAATATTCATACACCAGTCTCTGTCTTGGCCTACTGGAAGTGGGGCTTCTGCTGACCCTGCAGGAACCACAGGTCGCATTCAGCTCGCAGGTCCCGAATCCCTGTGTGCTTGTAGTCCTGATCAGTCATGTTCTCCTAATCTGAGACCCTCCACGATGGAAGCAGACAGTCTCCCAGCATGGATCTCTCCCAACAGATGTTGCATCTCATTGTGAATGTCCATGCATTTGCTCTAAGATGCCCTGTGGTCACATAAGCTCTCTGCTCATGAAATCTCTTCCTAGGCTGAGATGTAAAAGGGCCTCAAAATAAAGAAACATCAGTTATTATGGAATGTAAATTATTGTTTCCTTCTCTCAAGCAGTACGTCCCAGTGCCACATGTTTTCCTAAGCCTGAAAAACTATTTTAATATGTATATTTATTTTATATATATTATATATATATAATTTTTGTATTTTTTGGTGGAAATGGGGATTGAACTCAGGCCCTTGAGCTTGCCAGGGAAGTCTTATTCTACTGAGCCACCTCCTCAGCCCCTATAATATATATTTTTAGCATATTTAGTTTCCAAGTTGTTTGATAGGAGGATGATGGGAGAACACATCTAATACCAAATGTAATAACTTAGCTGTGCTTAAAAATTCCTAGATAACTATTTTTAATTGAAAAAATGAAATGACAATTGTTAAAAATATTGGAAACTTGTTTCTTACATCATTAATGTGGATGTCTTAGACTGGTTTGCTTTTCTCCTGGTAAGAGAAATAGACTCATTTCAACAGAAAGATTTTGAGAAGGAACTCTATGGAGCATGACTGGAAAGCCCTGAAATGTAACACACATTTTTTTTTTTATCTCTAACACAGGGATGCAGATAATAGTTACGGAGTCTAGTGTGTCAATCTAGGTCCAATTAAGAGATAGAAAGTCAAATAGGAAGTCTAACATATGGAGTTATTTAACGATGGTAAAGCAATCATAACATGAAAAATTCACTATAAGGTACAAAACCTTTTAACAATTCTCAGTTCCATACTCTAGGAATAAGGGTGAAGTCTGGGGCCTTCAGAGCTTGCTGGGGAATGTATGGCTTCCAACAGTATCACCGCAGACAGGCCTGCACCTGTGTGAAGCTGGAGTTCAAATGCATCCACTGAGGAAGCAGGAGAGGACCCGGATCTCTTCCAGGGTCAGCAGGGCCCAGGCGTCACTTCTCAGGACAAAGGCGGGGTGTGCAGGTGCTGTAGAGCCCCAACAGGAGCCCTCTGAGCAGCTGTGTGTCAGAGTTGCTTTCTTCTTCTTGGGACAAAACCCCCAGCATCTACCCCCAAAGGAGGAGAGGTTTATTTTGGCTCATTCCGGGTGGGATGCCTCAGTCCCCAGACAAATGGATGCAAGGTAGGCTGGCGAAGGATGGCAGAGGAGAAAGCTCACAGCAAGAGGACAAGAGGCAGAGAGAGGCTAGAAGAAGGACGGGGACGATAAGCCCTCCAGGCCACGCCCCTGAGAGCTACCTCCTACCCGAAGATCCTTCCAATGTCACACTGAGCTATAAGCTCATCAGCAGGGTAACCCACTGCTGGGCACCACCACTCCATGACCCAGTCACCCCCAAAGCCTGCTGCTGCGGCTTTTGGGGAAGACACAGGCAATAGTGTCAGCGTGCAGGGGAAGGGGCTGTGGTCACAGCTTGGGCGGGAAGCCTTTGTGTCCATGGTTTGTGGGATACGAAGAGTGCAAGAAGAGCACTGTCAGGTGAGGCTCGGGGTCACCAGTGCGGGCCTCCTGGGACCATATTTAGGCACAGCCCCTGGTGCTCTCCACCTGCAGGTGGCCCTTCAAGCAGTAGGAGGGAAAGCAGGACAGCCAGCTTCTTCCTGTCAGGGCCTCTTGGGGCCCACTGCAGAGAAATGCCGCGCTATTGTAAAGAACAGACATGAGAAGGGAGAAGCTGGGATCTGAGGAGCAATCTACTGCAAGTGCTGTGCCTTATTACTTTTTGAGCATTTATGTTCAAATTTGGAACATTTATGTTGAGTCGCGTTTAGGTTAAAAGCAAAAAAAAAATAAATAAAATTTGCGTTCATTTACCAACTACAAAGCTGTTATTTCATACTTACCAAGTTTCTACTATAAATTTATTTAGGACATTTGGTATTTTTTGTATATAATTAAAGAACTATAAGCTATTATAGGTATATTTTTCTGTGAAATTTGTTGGTTAGTCGATTATAAGCTATTTTCTGTTTTGTGTATTATCACAGTGTTATTTTCTTCTTAATTTGAAATTTTTTTATGCCGTAATGAACAAATCACTTATTTCCAAAATCTTTGGGTAATTCTATAATTTTATTTGAATAGAAATTAATCTACTTGTCCAAAATTAAAAAAAAAAAAACGAGGAGAAGGGATCACTTCTAAATGTTGATTTTTGAAGTTGAGTTTTAGATAGGACTCAGCAAGTACAGAGTATTTTCAGATTTAAAATATTCAAAACCAGTTCAAAGAACTGCCCACATCAGGAAATTGTCCCTCATGTAATTATCAGGTAAGATGTCTTTTATAAAATATATTAATTAGTACATGTAAACCACAAGTCATTTTTAACTTCCTATGCCTTCTTTATTGAAGCAAATCTATTTTAATTCTGTATAGCATTATGTGTTATGCTTGCATCTTTCATTTGTCATTGGGTAAAGCTGTTCTTTTGCATACTATTTCCACCTGGAGTTTAATTTAACATGCTCCAGCTAACGCTCATCTTTGATATGTACAATAACCAACGATCAGTTAGAAAATATGGCTTGTAAGCGAGCTCCAGAATTGTCATTTCACCCTGGGTTCCCTCACACTCTATCTTAGCAGTTACATCTCTCACTTTCTGCAATCAGTCTCTAATTCTTTTGGACATGCCATTGACTTCAACACAGACACAGTCACCAGGATAATTTATCAACCATCCAAACCAAAAAGAAGCGGGAATTTACAAGAGATGGAGCAGCGTGAGGGGTGATGAAAGATCTAATGAAAATTAATTTGGAGGGTGGAGAACTGCTAGATTTTTCAAATTAAAATTAGATTTTTAAACCTTCACTAAATCAAGAGAAAATTAAAGCAGAACAGAATTACTGGCATTACTCGGAAATTAAGAATGATTTGTTATAGTCCATGCACAAGTCTCTCGATATTACCTGACAACCTTAGGCAAATTCACTTGAACAGGGATGTTCACAGAGAACAGAATTGTCAGGAGAAAATTTCTAGCTTAAATCTAGATTTTCAGGATATTAAGATCTAATAAATGTACTTTTCTTGAGACCAGCTATTTTTATTTGTTTGCTGTGGGTGCATGTGTGAGAGAGGACTACCGCTTCTCACCTGCAACACGCACTGACGATCTCGGTGTGTGACTCTCACGGTCATGGGCTCTGACTCTGTCACACAGGACCTGCACCCCACATCCCTGCACACAAATGCCGAGACACAGGGCTGTGTGGCACTGCCCCAGACTGTAGCTGACCCTCCAGCCACAGGTAGGTGATAAAACTGTCCCAAGAGGCCCTGGCTTGAGTCTTACTTGCTCATCTCCCTTAGGATCTGAAGATCCATAAATCACCTGGTTTATACAATAACGAGGCAACCTGCTTTTATTCAAAGAGACCGGAAAACACTTAGGAATGTGCAGATTGCTCTTTGGGGCCACCAGGTCTGGAAACATATGTCAAAATAAACACCTAAATTAGATCTTGTTTACTCATTTTGTTGCACAGCTGCCATAGTTCTTATCACCAATTATTTCCGTTTAAATATCCACCAGAGTTTGAGTTTTATTCTGCCTTCTGAGTGGTATTGAGTTCAAACCTTTGAAATAGATTTGTCTCAGTAACAAATGTTTAAAAAGTTTTTAAAGGCATTTTATAAGCACTTGGAGTATCTATGTGTGTAACAGGGCTTAATTTCATTGATCCTTACAAATAAAAAATCCACCAAACCCTGACAAGACATTGAATGTGTTCTTAAAAAATATGCATTGGAAATTTAATTGTCACTGTGACAGCATAAGAGGTGAGATCTTCAAGAAAAAAAGTGAATGGGTCCCAAGGATTCAGCCCTCCTGTACCTCACGAAGGGATTAATGACCTAAGTATTACATTGATTTTGTTAATGCAGGGGTGGATTCTTTCTAAGAAGAGGCATCCTCTCTTCCTTCCCCTCCCCCTTCTGGCTGGCTCTTTACTCCTCTCTGCCAGTCTCTCATGTGATCACACAGCAAGGCCTCACCAGCCTGTAGAACTGTGATCCTATTTAATTCCACTTATGATCTCTGCACATGAATGCAAGTTTTATATATTCCATTATTGAAACATGAGATGAATGAATAACAGCCCTGTTGAAACATCAGCATTATACATGAGAAACTGAGGGAGCACTGCAGTCCAACCACAGCTGCCATTCTGGTGAGTCCCTGCATCCAAGGACCAGTTGGATCTCAGTGTTCAACCTCCCTGGCCTGGCTTTTCTGAGTTCACACCATGCATAAAGGCATGGGAGCTCTTTCGAAAAGAGTTGAGATGCAGTTCAGTACAAAAATGCTGGATTCAGTCTCCAAGTACTGCAGGAGAAAAAAAGTAGAGAATTATCTTGTAATGAATCACAACTCTCGTGTTTGTGGCCATAGTTACAACTTTGCTGAAACATCTCCAGATGTTTCATATACACTCCCTAGTCTTTGAAAACTTTGGCTCCCAGAGGGCATTTATGTATCATTCTTCTGCACCTATAGAATCTTAGTGTGCTCTATAGCACAAAAACTAAGAGCTGTGCACTTTTTTTTTTTGGCAGAACCAAGGATCAAACTCGGCCCTTGTGCTTGCCAGGGAAGCACTTATTCCACTGAGCCATCTCCCTGGGCCCTTATCTGTGCACTTTCTATCAAGTGATTTGTGCCTATAGCATTTATACTAGATTATTAGAAAAAAATTAGTCAGCATCTTCTGTATCAGCAATATGGTGAAATTTTAAATAATTATAGTAAACCTTTCTGCACTTAAATAGAGGAAATAAAGACAACATTCACAAAACACCAAAGCAGTGGATATTGTTGGGTAACTAGACTGAACAAGAGGCTGAAGAATGTAGAGGAATTTCCTAACTATGTAAGCAAAAAAAAAAAAAAAATACAGAAGTGGGCTTGGGTTTATGGCAAACAAAAAGGGGAAAGTACTTACATTCTAAAATATTCGTCTCTCTATATTAGGGATATTTAGTACTGGATACTCTTTATTCAAGGTGCTCAGCTTCCTGGTGTTTTTAAAGACCAGAAAGTTGTCACTTCAAGCAAAGAAGACACTTTGTAGAGTCTACTGGTCGTCTTCCTGGGGACATTACAGCCTGGTGGTATCCTGTCCAAACTGCTGTAGTGGGGCTGCCTGGACAGCTCAGCAGAATAAAGTGCCTGCTTAGGCAGGCGCAGGGACCAGGGTTCTATCTATTCCTGGTCTGCTGTGCTGGCCCTGCCCCCAGGGCATGCTGGGGCAGCTATTGAAACTGGCTGTGGTGGCATTCCCAGTGCTTGGGTATCTACACCAGACCTGTGGACCCTGTACTAAATAGAAAAGATGCTGTGGTAATCTAGGAAGTTCTGAAAACCTCAGCAAGAGCTGGCAGAGCCACACTAATGACTCCTCTTACAGAAGAAGACTCTGAAAATTGACTCTGAGTATTGACTCTTGCTATTTTTCTTTTCTCTTAAGATCCAATCTATGGAAGTAGAATTGCTTCCTGTTCAGTCCCAGAAAGAACCTCCTTTATGCTAAAGCTACATATGATATTTCTGACCCAGCAGCTTCTTCACGTGTACAGTCAGAAAGAGGATTTCTGCACTCAAAACTAAAGGAAACACAAAAGCCCTTGGACCTGACTCACTTTTCAAAAAGCCATTAGGCCCTTCCCAGTGCTGAGGACTGTCTTTTCATGCCTTTGTGTCTTCCTCAAGCTTTTACCTAGGATGTATTTTTATATTAGGTAGAGCTCTGAATTTTTGGACAGATGTCCTCCTATTAAACAGAGCTCTATATTCTTGTGTGTTTCAGTCACATGTCCTGGTTGTAATTCTCAGACACATAAGATAACCTGTTTGGCTTCTACTCCTAGGTGTTCAACTACTGAAATCAAGATGTCAGAGCCACATGGTAAACATCAACAGGGTACCTTCTATATGCCAGGGACTGTGATAAGGATGGATACTTAAACATAATGAAGACAAGATCTCGTCCCTAAAGGTCTCATGAGAGTAGAGGTGGAAACGTGAGCCTCAGAGAAAGTAGCGCCTGAGGCTGAGCAGGCGCACGAGCTCCTCAGGGAAGGCCAAAGGCCTCTGGGAAGGTGGGACATGGGTCAGAACTGCAGAAAGAAGACAAAAGATGAGCAAAAGCATTTCTAATGAAATGATCATGTCTGGGTAATAACACCTGGCTCCTTGTGGAGACCACAGTCTTGGGGAGAAGTCCCATTACAGGGAAGAATATCTGGATGCTTTTGTAGTAATGGTGGCCTTCAGATGGCTCAAAGCCAAGTAGGGACACAATAAAATCTGACATTCAGTTGTGTATGGTAATATCACATAGCAACATTTTATCTATCTTGAATTAGATTTACCCAGCAATTTAGCCACGTCAGATGGCAGAACTTGTCTCTTTACCATCTAGCTGCTCCTTCAGAAAATAAAAATATTCATTGAGTGTCCCAGGAAATCTAAGCCCTGACAGGGGTTGGGGGACAGAAGAAGTGTGTGCAGTTGTACAATGCCCAAGTATGAGGAACTAAAGTGGTGAGGCCCGTGGTGAGGCCTGAGGAACAAGACAGTGTGGCAGGTGTGTTTCCAGGTCCTCATTTCAGTCATGAGGATGGAAAAGGACTGTTTTCTGATCATGATATCAAGCCTGTAGCCTTCCTACAGACAAGGTTCCAGACTTCAGAACAGTGTTGTTATTGTGATCTGAGCAAACATTATAAGCAATGATGATATCCTCCACACCGGTCTGTGTCTATGTTGTTCTAACCTGTTCTTTAGTTAATAGCATACTGTTTTTCAGGTCAAGTGGTGGACCATACCTGACTGGCAAAGGGAACAACAGTAGGGGCATTTATTTATACCTTTGCAAAGTTATAAGACACAGTGTTGCCTAGTAACTAATGATCAACCATGTCCAGCAGGATCTTTTTCTCAACACTGAGTCCTGCCCTCCCACGTGTGATCAATTTCCAGCTCCTTTGGCTCCCTACATACCTCCCATCTTAGTTTTATTGTGTGGATAATGGGTGTCTCCATTATGCAGTTGGAGAAGCTGTGTTTGGAGAACTCTGCAGAGGACCCATTTACTCTTGATGCCAGTCCAAGGATGTGTGTGCCTGTGTACAGCAGTTTAACCCTACAATGTCTAATAGTCCACAATAGTAGTGAGTTATCAGTACAGCTGGCAACTTTGAGAAGTTGTTAGTTGGTTGAATCTTGTACAGATTAGCATAATAATATGGCCTTACTTTTTATATCTCATGGTTACACTTTTCTGCTGGACAATTAAGATCAAGTCAAGGAGAAACCTGTGTAAATAGAAAAATTAGCTTTTTGCTATCTAAAAAGTTCAGTTAAATCACCTTAGGATTTACCTAGGAACAATGAAAAGTAACTCTTAGATCTTCTGTCAGTGTCAGTCAGCTGGATGAGTCATGGCCATTGCTTGACAGATTTGCTTTCTGTGAAAGCTTGGGAAATATTTCTCTCTAGGTGACTCTACTTAGGTACACGATACATAGTTGATTACTTTCCTCTGTGGTCCCATGGTCTCCTTGATTAGAAAATCAGAGATTAGACTGAGTTACAGGATATCATCGCAGAGATTCTCTTATGCTTTGAGTCCTCATTGACTTTGGAGAGCTAGCACCAAAATATTGACTGTCTTCTTAGGCCAGGGTATCTCTCTGGCTTATAGTCTCCAAACCTTAGTTGTTAAATATCCACAAGAGAAGCTTCCCATTACTACCTTATCAGAATATCAAACAGCTTAGAACAGGAAAAGGAACTACTATTTATTTTCTAACAAACATGGATAATCTAATATTTAAAGCCCTATACAATAACAGACAAAAGTTACATATTTTTACAAAGAGATTTAGAATTAAAAACCATGCATAACACTGCAGCATGGAAATCCTGATGAAATTTTTGTAACATACTGAAGTTTTCATTTTGACATAACCATAATCCTTTTAACCAATCATATTTATCTGGTACATATGAAAATTTTACTTAATTTGTCTTCCTTTAATGAGATACTTATTGTAAGATTTTTGTTGTTATTAAAGTCAGAGGTCTAGAAGTCTTATTACAATAAACAATGTTTGTTTTACACTTTGGGTGAGGACCTGCACGTTTGGAATCTTAAGTATATTAAAATACCATGAGATTAACAGTAATGAATTACCATACACATGTAAAAGCCTTTGTATCTTAGTTTCATACAAAGAGTATCTTTTGTGAGAAAAACATTGTATTTTTTTAAAAACATAATTTTTTTCTTTTTTAATTTTTTATTCATGTTAATGAGAAAAAGTAACAATGAAACAGCTTCAAAACAGGTTAGGAGGACAACTACAGTAATTAATACATTGTATATTGTCTTCATAGTGGTTATTCAGATGACAAGATGCAGGCAAGATATCTTATGTAAACAATATTATTGCAAACCTTTCTTCTCATTGAACTAAGAGAAAGTAACTGTATATCTATCCTAAATATTTTGTATAAAGTAAATTCTGTTTTCACTACAAAAAGGTTCTTTATTGTTTTGTCACAGATGGGTGTTCCATTGCTGTTAGGGAAGCTGTATTAGGAGAAGTCTTTAAAGGACCTTTTCATGTTTGATGTTCAAATAATATAAGTATTTGAATTCAGAAAAATAATCCAATATACTCCAATAGTCTGTAATTGTAGTGGGTTATCCGCAGAACTGGTAATTGTCAGAAGTTGTTGACTTGAGCCTTTTACAGTTCATCACATTAATATGGCATTATTTTTTAAATCTCATGGTTATACTTTTCTGGTGGATGGTTAAGACCAAATTAAAGCAAGACTTATATAAATAAAAAAGTAACCTTTGTATCTGACAAGGTCAGTCAAATCCCCTCAGGAGTTTATAGGTCATGCTTAAGTATATGCAAGAAAACAGAAATTATCCCATGCATATTATCTGACCACAGTGCAATGAAACTGGAAATAAATGACAAAAGAAACCAGAAAAACTCCATAAACACTTGGAAATTAAACAACATCCTACTCAGCAACCAGTTGGTCACAGATGAAATTAAAGAAGAACCTAAACAATATCTACAATTCAATGAAAATTCAAGCAAAACTTATTGCAATTTATGGGATTCAATGAAAGCAGTTCTTAGAGGAAAATTTATAGCTGTGAACTCAGATATTAGGAAAACACAATGGGAATAAAAAAAAACCCTAATGCTGCACCTCAAATGTCTAGAAAAAGAAGAGAAAATTAAACCCAAAGCCCAAAGACAGGAGGAAATCATACAGATAAGAGCAAAAATTAGTGCAAGCAAGACCAAGAAAACAATACGAAGAATTCATGAATCAAAAAGCTGATTCTTGAAATGATTAAATGAAATTGACAAGTCCCTAGCTAACCTACTCAAAAAAGAGAAAAGAAAAAAATTCAAATTTTCAGAAGATCATCAATAAGTATTTTGAAAATCTTTACTCTCACAGAATTGAAATCCACAGATGCCTAGGAAGGTGCAAATTACCAAAACTGAATCAAGAAGACATAACAACTCTCAATAACCCAATAACAGCCAATAAAGTTAAAAAAAAGCCTACCAACTTTGAAAAATCCAGGTCCAGATGGATTCACAGCTGAATTCTACAAGGAATTTATAGAAAAATATAATCCCAATATTCTCAAACTCTTAAATGAAATTGAAAATAAAAAACTTCTCCCAAAATAACAAAACCAGTGAAAGATGCAGCTGACAAAAAGAACTGCAGGCCACTCTCTCTCATGAATATAGATGGAAAAGTCCTTAATAAAATTCTAGCAAAGAATATAGCAAATCATCAAGAAGACTATACGCCATGACAAGGTAGGATCCATCCAGGGATGCAAGGATGGTTCAGCATATGCAAATCTATAAATATAATCCACTATATCAATAGAGCCAAATACAAAACCACGTGATCATCTCAAATGATGAAGAAAAGTTTTTTTTTTTTACAAAGTTCAACACTCATTCATGTTCCATGACCTATAAAAAATTAGAATAGATGGCCTCTACCTCAATCTGATGAAAGCCATCTATGTCTATTCTACTGCTAACATAATTCTAAGTAGGGGAAAACAGAAATCTTTTACTCTCAGATCAGGTACAACACAAGGGTGTCCTCTATCATTACTCCTATTCAATATAGTCCTGGAATCATAAGCTAGAGCCATTACACAAGAGAGAGAAATAGAAGGAATTAGAATAGGTAAAGAACAATTTGAACTATTGTTATTAGGCAAGGACATGGTACTCTACTTGGAAGACCCAAAAATCTCCAAGAACCTATTAGAATTAATACACAAATTCATTAGCATAGCAGTATATAAGCCCTGTGAGAGAGAGAGAGAGAGAGAGAGAGAGAGAGAGAGAGAGAGAGAGGATGCTCTCATAGATCTCAATCTAGCAGTATGTCTCAGCTTATCTGCTCTGGATCTATGAAGTTCACACTTATCTAGCTTGGCCTTGCTTGGGTCTAGCTGCTGTGCTTTGCTTCTCCCTGCTGCATCCCAGGGAAGTGAACCTGCTGTGCCCCTCTGGCAAGATGTTTTGCTCCTGGATTATCTGGCTGGATCTCACTCCTCACCACTCTGCTGGGAGTGGTTTCATTCCAGGCCTGACAGCTGGTTGGAGGCTGGAAGTTCCTACTGGGTATGGAGCCTGGCTGCTGGATGGACTCTTTGGGCATGCATGGGTCAAGAGTTCATAGGCCTGAAAAACTTTATCTTTTAACCAATGACCAAATTATTGGAGGTGTCTCCCAAGAGATTATGGAAATTATTGGGCTCTCCTTATTAATGAACAAAGGTTGGCTACTCCTGTATTCATCAATTGGAGTATCATCCAATGATCTCTCACCACTCTAATGAATTTTGTTTAGTTACCTTAATTTTTAGCTTAATTTTTTTGATGACCTCTGAGTAAACTAATTTTGGTCACTTAGACCAGCTGGTAACTTAGGAGAAAGCATGATTTTGTTTCTATATCCCAAAGCTCAAATAAAAAGAAAAACATCTATTCATGGGATGACATACACATACATAAACAACTGCACACAAACATCCTTACAAAATTAGACTGAACTCAAATATATTCTTGACCAAATTGAATTATAGTTACTCTATGATGAATTTTAAAAACTTATGATTTTAAGTAGACTGGTCAGATCTTGTTATTTGTCAATGAGCATAGATCTCTTCTCAGAAACATTTGGAAGGAAGAAAATCTTTTATCTACAGTTAATATGCATATTTTGTATTTTGTTTTATCTGTTTTTTTAGTTTATGTGTTTGGTACAGGATCTCACTACACATTGGACTCCGAGTGATTCTCATGTTTTCAGCTTCCCCAGCCTGGGATTACAGGTATGTGCCACCACGCCTGGACACGGTCACCAGCTCAGTGTGTCCAGAGGTGGGGCCGGTGCTCTATGTGGTACCTGGGATTGAACCTGTGCTTGCCTAAGTAGGCGCTCAGTCTGCTGAGCTATCTCTCCAGCCCTGTATTTCGTTTTGCCTTAAGAATACTTTCCAGTGCAGTTAGCTTATGTACTCTATCACCTATTCAGACCTTAGGGTTCCATTTTTCCAGTTCCTTCAATAGGCCCCAGGTTGCATTTAGCCTCACTGCTATTGACATTTTTTTTTTTCCAAAACTGGTCCCAAGGTACAGCCTGACAATACTCTGTGGTACCCAAATAGGTTGCTCACAATTTTCTGGAAAAAACCACAAGCATATTCTCTACATTAGGGTAGTTTTTATTTGCTCTGCCTGATTGAATTATCATTCCATTACTATATTTCCATCTTTTGTAAAATTTAAGGGATTTAATAATATATATTGATGAGTAAAGGAGGATCAATTCTCTCTTTTGCTTTTGCAAATTAATTTTGATTGTACGGTGTAAAACCTGTATCCTATATTTTGGAAGAGAAAATCATATAACCTCACTTAACCTAATATGACCTATTTGTGAACTTTAGGTTTTTATAGTGTGTCATGTTTTCTATGTATCAGTTATGGAGCTGCACTTCTCCAGGCTATGCTGAAATAATTGACATTCTCAGGGAAACTTCAGAAACTAAATATATATATAATCTGACCTCCAATTTTGAATCTGTTTATAAATACTTTGTTCTTGGCAAAAGGGAATTTGTTCTATGACATGCCTCCTCTTTTTAAACATGTGGAGTAGTAACTTTTCCAGCAATGACAAGTGGCTATTGTTATGTGAATCAGATAGAATGTTGTGTAAATGTCTTATAAACTGAAGTTGGATCACAAAACTACCAGTTACTTTCTTGCTTAAATTGCCCCTATTTGATGTTTTACTTTGTGTGTGAATCTTCTGTATTTTAGTTCGCAATATACAGAGGCCAAACGATTTGCCAGTGCTCTGAAGGGAGTTTCAGACTGTGGTTATTTGAAATCCCTGTACTTATCATCACCTGTCATCCATAATCTGGCTCATACAGGTATAGAAAATGTTTCTTTTTAAACATAGAAATTGTCCTCTTTATTTGTCAGGTTTTAGTTTTTTGCAAATAATTTTTTTTTCAGAACTAGGAATTGAACTCTACTGAGCCATCTCCCTGGCCCCATACAATTTTAATAATTTCTTTGTATAGCAGGCTGGGGAGATGGATCAGTAGAGTAAGTGCTTGCCTGGCAAGCACAAGGGCCTGAATTCAATCCCCAGTTCCAAAATATAATAACTTCTAAGTATGAAAACAGTATAAAATATTACAAATTAATTTCCAATAGTATTAAAATTTTCTTTAGTGTCAATCCATATATTTTTGTTTTATCTTTGTCTTTGTTCTTATTTTGGTTTTTCATGAAAAATGAGGGGAGCCTTTTGTCACAGATTCATGTGTTTAATTGCAATTAGAGAATATTCTGGTTGAATATTACAGTTATTAAGGAACATTCAAATATAGCTTTGAGTTTTACCAAACTTTTCTTCTAATATCTTTAAGAAAAGATTATGCTTACACCTATATCACAAAAATAATTCTATTAGTTGCATCTACATACATTTTGTTAGCATTATTTCATTTCATTGGCTTTTTTTCCTGTTTTATTTCATGCTTGGTAAAAATAGGAGTCTATCAGGTGATTCGGCTATAAAACTTTATTTCACATCCAAAGTGATTCTAGTCAGAGAATGTGCAACTGCACACGTAATTTTTCGTGCTAGCGTTGTGGTGTGTTCCCTTTTCTGCAAGCACATTGCTAGCTTTTATCTTTATTTAATAATGCCTCATTGGCAATGGCAAAGTTGAATTATATATCATCAGCTATTTTAAGCATATAATGTCTTACTTTAAGTAAAGCCGAGGGGAAGAAAAGCTGAAATAATATAAATTGTTTAAGCACCGTTTTCCACTTTAAATCCAGAGGATGTGAGCCAAACACCCCCAGGTTTGAAGGGCCCGGGACCCTCCTGGCTGCCCGCCCAACTGCATCCATCTGCCAGCTGCACAGACAGCCACTCTGCTGCTCACACTGGCTATCTGCATGGATCTGATTTGCCATATTTGTTGCGCACTTAAGGCAAAAGGTAAGCAAGAGGCTACAGCGTGATTCCTCTTTCTTTTTCAGTATTTCTTTGTGAAGCTTGCAGTTATTCATCTATACAACAAAGAGCTAACAATGGTTCACTCCCTCTGATACTGATCCAGGTACTGGAGACCATTCTAGGAACAAGACACAGGTGTTCCTCGTGGTCTGACTTTCCACCTGGGAGACTGACCTCAGAGCTCAAGCCCTTGTGTTAGTCTTTCTCTAGGCTCATGACAACATCAGGAAGTGACACGCAGTGTTTGGACCTATAAGTTAGCCAGAATTGACATTGCACTTAGCAAGCATTCTTTAAAAAAATACATTTGAGCTAAAATTAAAAGAAAACTGAAGGACTGGTCTCACAAAGTCTGCACTGGAATGAGCATGACAAAGAGAAAGAACCAAGAGAAGCCAGGTAGCCAAGATCCGCATGCATGGGAGAGGGACAACACAAGGCACATGTGTCCTGCTCACATAAAGCTCATCTGAATGCCACTCTGAGGAGCCCACGTGGGAATGTAGGACGGCGTGAACCTTGTTAAGGCAGCAGTAACTTCACCGCCAGGCAGCGTGGTGTGGTAGGTATCCTGACTTGCCAGTGTTAGAAATGATTTAGTTAAAGTTTTGAATGGAGATGGGTAAAAGGAAAATTCATAATTGGAGGAAAAAGTGTGGGAGTAAAACTCCTGGAAGATAAATTGGGTCACCTCCTTTTTTGAAACTTCCATTTTGGTCACTAGTTGGATAAAAAAAGGGAGAAGATGAGGCTGTCCAGCGAGGACTCCAGATGAGGTGACAGCTTGTACGCTGGCTATGCTGTCCACCCAGCCCAGACCAACCTGTGTGCAGACACTCCGCCTGCTGAGGCTTTGAGCTGTGTTGTAGAGATCTATGCTGAGAATCCAAAGCACAGTGTCTTTGAAGGGTTGTGTTTTGGGTTTACATAATCAGAGCTGACTGCAGCCACTCTGCCAGCTAATCATTTAGCTGACTGTCTGTGGTTCTGCATCACAAGGGCATCCAGAGGCCAGCATGGAAGCTCAGAGTCCCAAAGAAGTCACCTTCTGCGGGTAGCTCAGAAAGTTCCCATAACAGAGCTGAAAGGAAAGTAGTTCCCTTAAAATCAGAAGGCACAAAATAAGATGCTGAAAAGGAGAACCAGAAGCAGAAGCACAGCTCTGGGTGGAATCAGAAACCTCAGAGTAGGCCTCACAGACACAGAGTACAAAACAGCTGTGCTAATGTGCTGAAAGGAGCTGAAAATGTGAAACGAAAATGGGGCAAGGAGCAACAGGCAGCAAAAGCAAAGGAGATCCACCAGTCAGGCTTTTTCTTTTTCTTTTTTTGGTGGCCAGCTCAGCCTGCACGGAGGGTGAGGCGGGTGTGGCATGTGGTGCTGGGGATCAGGCCGTGGTCCTGCACTTGGCAAAGTGTGCCTAAGCAAGTTCTTCAGATCACTGAGCCATCTTGCTGGCCCCCACCAGTCCATTGTGAGACAACAAAAATAAGCTTCTCAAGAAACTCCATGAACAGATTAAACCACTGAAGAAACAGAGTCTGAAATAAAGAAAGAGCCATGGTTGAGTCTTGAACAGGCCTACCCATATCTGTCCATCTTTCTGTGTGTTCTCTCTTACCTGTGTTCTGTCCTTGCATGGTTGCATCTGATTTGGGCTCTGAAAACTCCTTGAAATCAGGCTACATAGGCTGAGCTACTGAATCAGAGTCTCCTCTGTTGCACTTCTGCTCTCCTTTCTGACCCAGCAGAGAATGGCACCAGTTCTCCTTTGAACCATAGGACTCTGGGCCATCATGCCCTGGGGACCAGGGGCCGGCAGGGGTAGCACAGGCCTGAGGAGAGCTCTCCTGCCCCTGCTGCAGTGAGAGCACCTGCACCCCTTATGAGCCACAAACCTCTCCCTCCTGGGCCCAAACAGCCCGCCCCATGGCCCAGGGCACAGGGCTGTCTGAGTCCCGCTGTGAGTGCTGCTCGTGGGAAAACTGGACCCAAACGTGTTTCATGCTCTGTCTTTCATGGAGCTATTTTGAAAGCCAAATAAATAGGGCCCTCCACAAGAGGCTCTAGTATCCTACAAAGTAACACTTTGGGTTATTGTCTACTTTTCAGGACACAGATGAGTTCATATTTTCCAAAGGGTCTAAATTATTTATCATACCAGGTTGTCTGATCAAGGGGAATCTGTCATTGCATTATTAGAGCTTCCTTGGCCAGAAAGATCCTAGGATCCACTTGAAACTACATTCAGATTTCAGACCAAGTCCAACAATATTTAAGAAGTCCAACAATAACTAGCAGAGTTGATTCTGTATAGTGTGGAGAATTTCAAAATTAATTTCTAAGCTAATTAACTAATAATAGCATAATAAAACATATTTATATCCAATGAAGATAGAATAATTATTCTGTACATTTCAAGAAAGACCAGCATAGAGGTTATTCATTTTTCAATGTAAGAATTTTTCATTGTTTATATTTCTTTCTTTTCTTTTTCCATTTCTTTCTTTTTTAAAAAATTGTAATTAGCCCAGGGTCTTACTACGTAGACTGGATTTAGTGATTCTCTAGTTTTCAGCCTCCCAAGTGCTGGGATTATAGGCGTGCATCACCACGCCCAGTCTCATTCACCTTCTCAGCATTCCCCAAGGGCGGGACCCACGCGGCACGCCAAGGGATTGAACATCTACCTAAGCAGGCACTTTAATCCACTGAGCTATTTGGTTGGCTTTCTTTTCTTTTTTTAATGTGTCATATTTCTTAAAGATCTGTTTTAAGAGAGCATTGATTTAAGTCATGAGGACCCAAGCATGCACCCCTGCAACATGCAGGTAGTCATAAGAAACATTACATAACTAGGTACAAAGTCTGAATCTGGGACTGTGAGTGAAGCAAGCCAACACATTAATTGTTTAAGTGGCTGAAAATAGAATAGTGAAAATGTTTAAAATATATGCAGTTAGTTGTAAATTACAGAAGGGAAGTTTAAAATTTTTCTCCTAGCCCTGCCTTCAACTTTCCTAGGCTTAATTCTCCTTTCCATTCTATTCCACTGAAAATCCACCCCAGAACTCTGGGTCCAGACACCAAAGATACTCAAGACTCAAAAACTGGGGATACTTGATGGAAAATACATGTTCCATATTATGCCTAAGATGTGTGATACTCAGACAGATAGTTAGGTTTTCTCAACAGCCTAGGCTGCAGCATAATAACAATAAGTTTCTCTTCTGCAGGTTAACAACCTAAGTTTGCAGATGAAAAATTAGAGAAAAAGGAGGGCTGCAAGGACAGCCAACAATATGTTTTGTTCTTGTTGTTGTTGTATCATTTATTTTTTTAATTGAAGAACAGATAGCCATGAAACAGTTTCAAGAAAAATTAACAGTACAGATTCAATAAATTAAAACATTGCAAACTTTTCATAATGTTTTGGTATCGTACAAGGCACATACATGATATTATACTTACATACATTATTATAGCAGATGTCTCTAATCAGTGAATTAAGAGAATGTAGCTATATACTTATTTTATTTTTTATACCTGAATTATATCACAGACTCAATAATTAATACTTTTTACCTTGTTATCATCCTAGTGGTTCTCCATAGTACTAGAAGCTGACTAATATTTTGTCCAACCACTTTTAGTGCAAATCTTGCTTCTCATAGAATTATGCAGAAGCACGGCATATTT
>PVKA01011894.1:0-59426 GCA_004027165.1 Ctenomys sociabilis
AAAAAAAAAAAAAAAGGAATCTGATCCGACAGGGAGAGAGAGAGAAAGAGAGAGAGAGTGCTGGGCTGCTTGTAGGTATGGGAGAGGGCATGTCTCTAGAGAAAATGAAGGCCTCGAAGTGATTTTTAAACATTTGTTGCTGCAATAGCAGGAGTTTTTAAGGGGTTAAAAGTTTTTTTGGCGAAGGCGGGAATGAATATTTTTCATGGTGATAGAATTTGAGCTGTTGAGCTTTAAGACTTGGGGGGTGGTCCTCAGGGACAGATGTGGCTGTGTTGCCTCAGTGTCTAGCAAGAAACTTAAACACAGTTTATTTTGTCTCCTGGATGGAGAAAAGTCTGAACATGGGCCTAAAGTTTTGGAACTGGGAGGGGGAGCCACTTATCCCTAGCAGGACACAAGGGTAGTGACACTCTGACAAGGACTGTGGAGAAGCTTCTCTTCAATCTGGGACTGGAAATCTTGGTGAGACTCAGCTCACCCAGAACTGGTGTTGGATGCAGGCTGGCATCAGCAAATAGGCTTGCTCCAGAGGAGAGAAGCTTGGTAGAGAGGCAGAGGGCTCAGGATTAGGAGTTTTGGCCCAGGAGCCTCACACACCACCCATCCAAGTCACAAGGTGGGAGGGTGTGGCTTCAGTAGGGGCTTTGGCTAAGAGGATCTGTTGGGGGCTGTAGATAGGCAGAGTTCCCAGTGATTGTGGAGGGAGAAGAAAGCAAGGTAAGGGACCTTGGGCTATTTCCCATTGTGGTCACAAAAGGTATCTAAATTAATGAAGTTATCACAATTAAGAGTTCCTGGGGAGCTCAATAGTCTCATTGTCCAACTTGCATTGTGTCCAGGCTGTTTGGCAGAGAAAAATAGCCATTTGACTTTGAAGTTTGAGAAGCCTAAGGGGACTCAAAGGATAGACTTAAGACAGTCTAGGATAGAAAAATAATTTTGAGAGGATATTGAAGAATTCCCCATAGTGGTGAAAGACAATGTGGAGGGTGGGTGAGAGGAGGCTGAAGACGACAACCTTGTCGTGATAGTCCCAGAAGGGATGTAGAACCAAAGCCCTCTGAACAGGCATCACCAGTACGAGAGGAGGCTAAGTAGAGGGAAAGAGTGGCTCAGCGTGTCAACATATCTTTGTAGAGTGGGGCCACATGTGTAGACAAGCCATTCAGAGTAGAGAAATCAGGATGAAATAGAAAACAAAGGAACAGAAAAGGATGTCAGTGTCAGAGAAATCCTGGCAGGAACCCTGAGGGAATTTAGAGGCTATCTATCCCAGGCACCAGTGGAAGGAGTCGCAGAGAAGGGGGCTGGAGGCAGAGGAAAGCGAGTTCTCCAGGAATGACATTTATCTTCAAGACAAAGAGAAGGAAAGAGAAAATGAAAGTACAGAAAGTGATCTTGTCTGGGCTAAAGTTGGGAAAGGAGCCTTGGAAATTGAAAGGAGTGGACTATAGACAAGTTGGACAAATGGGAGAGGTTTGAATTTTAAGATGGGTTGAACTAGTGATAAGATAATATTCAGTCTTGGGTGTAGTCGGTGGTTAGGTCAGAAAGGGAGGTCTGAGGGTCGTAGTCTGCTCAGAAGGGCTGGCAGTGGGCAGGGACAAAGCTCTGGTCAGGAGTGACCAGCAGAATCCTTGGCATCCCCCTCGGGATTTTGCCACCAAACGAAAGGTACGAACCCACACAATCAACCAGAGTAGGCGTTCTGACATGAGTATATTTATTGGGGGCATCAAGCAGGCTGGCTGTGTAGCAGACTAAGACAGCACAGAACAAAGGGGGACAGGAGGCTTTCTAGGATCTTTCAAGGAGGGTGATTGCTGGCTGGAACAGCTGAGGGAGAGCTAATCTTGGTAGAGCCACCTGGTCTGTGGGAGACCTTTAATGCTAACAAAGGAAAGTTTCGGTTGCCTTCCCAGTCAGGTGCACCTGTTCTGTGGTTTTGGGTTTGGCTCTGTAAGAGACCAAGTGGGAGAGAATTTGGGGGCAGCGTGACTGGGAAACCAAGAGGGAGAGTGTTTGGGGCAAGGTGGCTGGGAAACTTTGAATCCTGAGCAATGACCAGAATCTCTCCTACAGAATGGCTGAAGCTCTTCTAACACTTCTCTTGTGGCCAACATCTCCAAGCCTTCCCTAACTCTTCCCATTCTCAAAAGCCTGTAATCAGTATGTTCAGTTTTAGCCATGGCAATGGCTCCACTTCTGTGGTACTAAATTCTGTTTTAGTTGCTCTTCTCTCATTGCTGGTACAAATACCCAACACTCAGAATGAAGGAAGGAAAGGATTAGCTCAGTTACTGGAGATTTCATAGTTCAAGACAGCCTGAATTAATTAGAAGACTTTGGAGCCTTATTTGCTCAGAGGGTCAGTGCCTCTGTCTTCTCCAAACATCTCCTTCCTCCTGAGATGGCCTCAATCTCAGGCACTGCCACCCCACACTGCAGGGTCTGGAGGAGAGACTAGGGTACTATGGTATCCAGGATGATGGGTTCCACACCTCTAAGAGAGGCTTCAGGCCTGGGGGTGGCAAAACACATGCTACCATTTTAGCATCTGGCCCCACCCCTCAAGCCCCACCCTGACCCTCTGGCCCCATCCTTGAAGCCACTCACTACTACTCCAGCCTTGTCTGCCCCATGATTTACATGAGGTTTGGGGAGGAAAATCAGACACAAACCATAACATCTGGGGAGATAGCTCAGCAGCCTAAGCACCTGCTTAATCAAGCACAGGGATTGGGGTTCTATCCCTAGCACCACATGCTGTGTGGGCTCCATCACCAAGCCGTAGAACAGTCCACAAGTCTGGGTGTAGTGGCACAGGACTATATTCCCAGCACTGGGAAGCCTGAAGATAGGAGGATAACTGTGAGTCCGAACTACATAATGAGACCCTGTACCAAGCACATTTTTTTAAAAAAGGTATCTTTATGCTATAATTATGAAATTTGCTAAACATGATTACATACTAAATTTTAGTTTAATATTCATTTCTTTGTGGTGCTAATTATAGAGCAGAGGGCTTCATATATGATAAACAAGTCCACTACCACTGAGCTGCACACCCAGCGTGTATGTGTATTTTTTAAATGAATGGGTTTAAGTCATGAGGGACAAAACTGAGGCTTTTAAATTTATTATTTCTAGGTTAAAATTTCTGATTATTGATCATCTTCCTGGATATCATTAATTTGTTAAAAATCACTTGTATTCGTTTATTTTCAGTGCAACCTCACTAGAGTAACTTTAAAACCACATATGTTTCTCTTTCTGGACATTCCATAATCTATTATGCATATTATCAATTTGGAAAAATGTCAAACATCTCAGCTTACAGCAAAGAAACCAAAAGTTTCCCAAGGTTTTATGAAGATAAAATTAAGAACAGGACTAGAAAGAGGATAGGGTCTATTCAGTTTGTCTTTACACCAGTGTTTTATTTCATTATTCCTAAACCCTGGGTTTAAAAAAATTAGTATGCTAAATAGTCATGCTGATATAAGATACATGAGTTATCCTCAGGTGGTACACATTATTCATAAATATGGAGTTATATACTTTCATTTCATGATTCATGAACATGTAATTTTTTGTGTTGTAGCCTTAGGAAAATAACAAAGTAGTATTTCCTTAGATTTGATTCCATATATTCTCACTGAACTTTTGAATTAAACTTTTATTTTGAGGTAATTATAAGTTTACATGAAGCTGTAAGAAATGGCAGAGATCTTATATATTCTTTTCAACTTTTCCCCAATGGTAACATCTTTTTAAAATATATTTGGTACAGGGTTTCACTATGCAGTTTGAACTTGCAGTTATTCTCCTGTTTTCAGCCTCCTCAGCATTGGGATTTTAGCCTCCTCACCACACTGGGTCTCAGTGGCTGGCTCAGTGCACCCAAGGGCAAGGCCCACAGGGCATGGGGTGCCAGGGATCAAACCCTAGTCCCTGAGCTTGGCTAAGCAGGCACTTAGTCTGCTGAGCTACCTGGCCAGTCCTTCCCAATAGTAACATCTTGCAAAATCATAGTATATCACAATGACCATACTGACATTGGTAAACGAAGATACGGAATGTTTCTATCATCACAAATCCCTTATAAGATGTTTTTATATCCTCCTATTCCTTTCCCCTGCTTACCTGGAAATTTATTCCCCATTTCAAGAATGTTTTATGATTGAAATAAAGTATACACTATTTCTGGGCTGAATTTCTTTTATCATTCAGCATAATTCCCTAGAGGTTCAGCTGAATGTTGTGTCTATTAACAGTTTATTTCTTTTGATGGTCAAGTAATATTTTGTAGCATGCTTACTCAAATTTAACCATTCATCTTGAAAGACACTCAGATTATTTTCAGGTCTTGCCCCTTATGCACATAACAATGCTATAAATATTTGCATTCAGATTTTTGCCTGAGTATAATCTTCATTTCTCCAAGCAAATGGTCACTGTGCAACTACTGTAAGTATGGTTGTTGAATGTTTTAAAAGAAATTGCAAAACTGCATTGCAGGATGTTTTTACATTTCCATCAGGAATGTGAGTAGTTTAATTTATGTACATCTTCACTAGCATTGGTGCCACTTTTTTATTCTAGCCACTCTGACGAGTATGTATTTGTATGTTTTGTGATTTTGATTTCCAATTTCATAATAGCTAACTGACTAGCCTTTTATGAGGTTTGTTACCCATAAATCTTCTCTGATGAAATATTTCTACGTATCTGGCTCCATGTCCACTGTGGTTGTTTCTTATTTTCTCCACTGTTTGAATTTTGCCAATGTATCAATTGCATTTCTTTTTGCTAATATTTAGAAATTAAATGATATGTAGTATCAACCATCTTGTGACCTTGCTATAATTGCTTATTGTATCTAGGGTTTTTTGTATATATATTTCTTGTGATTGTCTGCGTAGAAGAGCATGGTATTATGCTTGAAATACCCATTATTTTGATCTTCTAAATGTATACTGCTTCTATCGTCATATCAATTATTGCTGAAATGTTTGTTAAAGAAAAAGGTAAAAAGAAAACAAAAGACAAGAAAAAAATGTCAAAGGATTTTCCTGCTGCAGTGTGATTTATAGTTTGGTTTCTAAATTTCTGTGTAAATTTGTGCAACTATTTTTTACATTCTATAGGATTAAAAGTTTAAAATATCCATGGTTGTTGAAAAATACCAGTTCATGTTATATCTAAGGTGTTTGATATTTAGACAGATAGTGATATTAGGCTTAACTGCCTGTGTTACAGGGTAATAATATCATTAAGCTTCTCTTCTGGATGGTTAACAACTAAAGTTTTTTTTTTCTTTTTTCTTTTAGAAAAAGGGTGTGCAAGGTCTTACTGGGTAGACTTGTAGTGATCCCTCAAAGTGCTGGGATTACAGGTGCATGCAAGCATGCCTAGTCTCAGTTGCCCTTTCAGCACACATTGGGGTTGGGGTCAGCAAAGCAGGCCTGGGAATCAAACTCTGGGCCTGTGGGTCTACCTAAGAAGGAGCTTTAATCCACTGAGCTATTTGACCATCCCTAAAAGCTGAAGTTTGCAGACCAAAAATTAGAGGAAAATAAGGGCTATAGGGATAGCCAATATTTTGGCCTTAGCCCTTCAAGGTCAGTGAGGACTCAGGACATAAGAGCCTGTGCTGTGACATCTTACAGTCCATTAGTGTCCCACATTTTCTGTTCAAGGAGATTATAGGGCCACAGAGGAAAGTGATTGATGATGTATAGTGTGCCTAAGGAGAGGCATCTAGAGAGAAAAAAATCTCTCAGGCTTTGACAGAGAGCAAATTGGCCAAGTAATGGCCATGACTCATCCACATGGTTAACACTGACAAAAGATCTACAAGCTGCTCTACATGGTTCCAGGGCAAATCTTGAGGGGATTTGACTGACCTTGTCAGATACTAAAGTTATATTTTTAATTATATAGTTCTTAATTTAATTTGATCATAACCATCCAGCAGAAAAGTATAACCATTAATATTAAAGCCATATTAATATGCTGAGCTGTAAAAGGCTCAAGTCAACGACTTCTGACAATTGCCAGTTCTGCTGATAACTCACAACTATTATGGACTATAGGACTATATTGGGATATTTCACTGAGTTCAGTTGCCTACAATGTTTGAACTGGCATCAAGTATGAAAAGGTTCTTTAAAGACCTCTCCAAATACGGCTTCTCTAACAGTTATGGAACACCTATCTCTGACAAAAGAAAACAAAAAAGGGTTATATAAATGAAAGATCATTTTGTAGTAAAAAATATATATGTGTACATAGAAAATAGTTAGGAAAGATATATAGCTACTTTGTCTTGTTCAGTGAGAAGAAAGTTTTGTACTAATATTGTTTAGAGAAGAGATCATTTCTGCCTCTTCAAATGTAATACTATGAAGACAACATTATGCAATGTATTAGTTATTGTAACTGTCGAACTCACCATTTTGAAACTGTCTCATTGCTATTTCTTTCTCATTAAAACTTATAAAAAACTTTTAAAAAGTAGAGGATGGTATCTGCAAAGATAGTATTGACAGAACTGGCAATTGTCAGAAATTGTTGATGTGAGCCTTTTGTAGCTCAGCATATTAATATGGCATTACTTTTTTATACCTTGTTGTTTTATACTTTCCTGCTGAATGGTTAAGACCAAATTAAAGCAAGACCTATATAACTAAAAATGTACCTTTTGTATCTGTAGAAATTATATTCTTTTTTAATAAACATGCATTTTATCATCTATGTTACTGGGTTAGTTTTTCAGTGTTGTGGCAAAATATCTGAGAAAAGCAACTTAAAGGAAGAAAGGCTCAGTTTGATTCAGGCTTTCAGAGTCTTGCTCCATGGTCGGCTGGCACCAATGCTTTATGTCTGTGAAACAAATGAAGCAGAAACATCATGTGGAAGAGCATGGCAAAGGACCACTGCTCACCTCATGATAGACAGGAAGTGGGGGTGGTTAGAGACAAATTATGATCTTCCAAAGCATGTCCTCAGAGACCTACATCCTCCAATTAGTCTGCACTTTCTAGAGTTTCTGCCACTTCCCAATAGCATCATCACTGGGGGACCAAGATTTTAACACATGAGTTTGGGGAAGGTGTTTAAGATTCAAAGAGTAACAGTTACAGTATGTAGGATCTGTTATTGGGTATAAGTTGTATGAGGGTATCCTTGCCATGACAGTCTCAAGGAGAAAGCATTCAGTCTTTCATCATTAAGCATGAAAACTACAAGTCTTTGTTGACACTGTGTCAAGATGAAGAATTTTATTCCTTCATGTTCCACTTTTATTAATATCAGAAATGAATCTTGGATTTTACTGTATATTTTTTCTGCATCAATTGATGATTTTGCTACTGTCACCACCTAATGAGGTTGGTAGATAATATGAACTGATTTTAAAATGTGAAATAAGCCTTACATATTCAAATAAATACCACCTGATCATACTATGTAATTCACTTTATATATTGTTGAATTTGATTAGCTACAATTTTCACCAGGATTCTGCATCATTCTTCCTTTTTTGCATCTTTCTTCCTGAGAGGTATTGGTTGCTAGTTTTTCTTTGCTATAATATCATCCTCTAGTTTAGTATTAGAGCCCATGTTGGTCTTATAAAATGATTCATATAAAGTTCTCTGTGAACCAATTTTTTTTAAAATGACTTGAAAATTGCTATAATTTATTCTGAAGTTTTGGTACAATTTCCCAGTGAAACTGTATGTGTTTAGAGGTTTATATTTTAGTAGATTAGTTACTGATTCAATATTCTCTTCAGCTGAGAATACCTTGATTTTGTGTTTACACTTTGCTATAGCCTCTATGTGTAATCTTCCAAAATTCACATATTGAAACTTAACCTCTAAGGTGTTGGTAATAAAAAAGGGATGGACTTTGGGAGGTGATTAGTCATGATGAGCTAATGGCATCATGGATAAGAATAATGCCTATCAAAGATGTTTTAGGTGACTTATTAACTCCTTTGTTCCTTCTGCCATGTGAAGACAAAATAAAAAGCCATCATCTGTGAGGGACAAGTGCTCACCCGACACCAAATTTGCTAATGTTTTGATTTTGGGCTCCTCAGTGAAAAATAAGTTCAGTTTGAAATGACCCAGCCTCAGATAACTTGTTATAGCTGCTCCATAGATTAAAACATTCCTGATGGATAGTTTGATGGATATGGGATTGTTGGGAGTGACTCAAGCTGGGCACTGGTCGCATGTGTGAGGAAAGAACAAGGCCACAGTACCTAAAGTAATCAAGCTGCCTCAATCTTGAGAAAATCATCCTGCCTGGACAGTTTCAGTCATTAGCTGCTAGGCAATTTTTTTTTCAGTACTGGGGATTGAACTCAGGACCCTGCCCTTACCAGAAAAATGCTTCTTCTGCTGAGCTATTTCCCGGATTTCTTTGGAGGTCTTGATGTTTTCTAACACTAACTTTGCAAAGGTATAAATAAATGTCCCTACTGTTGTTCTTTGGGTCATTTTTCCATCAGACAGATAGGCCTCCACCTGAACCCTTGTCTTCTTGTCTCTTTTCCTCATTTCTGCTGCAGTTTTTCCCTAGGGTACATGGAGAGACTGAGTTCCCACATAGGATTTACATTGATACTTCTTTTTCTTTAAGCACTTCAATCATATTTCATCACATCCCTTTAGTCTTACACAGCAGGTAAACTCACTTTCAATCCTCAAAAATAATTCTGACTACAAGGAAGGTAGTGAAGATTATCACTCTGCAAACCACTAGGAAGGAAAATGTGACCACTGCAAGTTTCTGTGTTTTAGAGTGCATTTCTACTACTTGTCTGAGTCTATAGAACACTTACACGACAGTTACACAAAGCAAGTTCATTACTTACAAATAGGTGGCAAGAGACTGCAGAAGATGATAGCAAGATTTATGGCAAACTCTTCCCCCAAGGCCCAGGAAAGCTACTTATGACAAATGGAATTTTGTCTATAGATGCTTCATTTTCCTGGCAGCAAAGAGACCCCAATTGCTGTCCACTTAGTGTTTTATAACCTTGAGAAAATGGGAGTTTTTGGGTTGAAGTGTTGTACTGCATCCCGCTCTAGAAGGGATAAGAAAAAAGTCCAGGCTGTGTCAGGTAGTTAGTTCCCTTGTAGGGAATTGAATTCCCAGTGCATTACAGAGTCATTATGAGAACTATGATCAAGAATGAGGTAAAAGGGCTGGCCAGATAGGTCAACTGATTAAAATGCCTGCTTAGGCAGAGCACAGTGGCTGGTGTTCGGTCCTCAGCATGCAGTGCCAGCCCTTCCCTTGGAGCATGCTGAGATGGACACTAAGACAGAGAGTGGTAGTGCATGCCTATAATCCCAGGGCTTGGAATTCGCAAACAGGGGGAATTGATAGGAGTCTAACCTATGTAGTGAGACCCTGTACCAAATACATTTTTAAAAAAGAGGGAAAAGTTGGGATGGTCATGGCCATCCAATAACTGTTCTGTAATTTGAATGATTTTCATTAAGAAATGTGCTGAATTAAGGTTGTCTTTTTTTCTGGAAGACAAGGGCTTATTTTTCTGTGCTTATTTTCAAGGGTTTTTAATCTTTAATGTTCAAAAGTTTTAAGTATAATATGTTTTTGAACTTGATTTTCTGAGTTTATCCTACTACCAAAAAGTGCATTCTTAGTTTATTGAATTTTTAGTTTTGTGTTTGTTGCTACATTTCAAAGTTTTTGGTAACTAAAATCACATATGTGTTTCAAGACTGTGCTTCTTCTTAGTCTTAGAACACATGTGGGACTTTAGTAAAGGATCTAATCGTTATGTCTGTAAAGACTTCAGACAAGAAGAGAAAGAAACTCGAAAAGCTCTGGAAGAAATGTAAACTATATTTTTTTACAAAAGCATTATAAAATTATATCTATTATGTAGAGAAATTTATCAATAAAATTTGGAACAATCAGCATAAAATGTTTAGGTTTTTCTTTATTTTCAGTCACTGCATTATTGTTTAGTCAGCATATATATATTTTTGTAGTATCCAGGCCTCCAAATTTCCTGTACATATGTTAGAAAAATTTCTTCATGTTCTTTTTATCTGTTCCTTACTAATGTCATGTTCTCCCATCTCAAGAAAAAAATAAATAATAATTGGTTTTCCTTCAGTGTTCAATCTTACTACTTGAATTTTATTATTCACACCTAGAACACTAACATTTTCTATTGGAGGCTTCATGCTACAACCACTCCATATGTAGCATGTGATTCATTTCATTGCTTTCTACACCATCATCTTCCATATATCAATAGTGAGAACAGATAAGGACCCTGGGTAGAGTGAGAAAAGCAATCTCAAGTGGATAAAAGATGTTCTCAGCATATCATTACTACATTGATTGGAGAAAAAGAAAGAGAAAGAGAGAGAGAGAAATTACATTCATAATAGTTAAAAGTAATGAGATACCTAAGAATTAATATAACCAATGCAGTGAAAGATGAAAGAACTCCAAAGCAAAAATTTTAGAACACTGGAGAAGAAAATTAAAGAAAACATCAGAAAGTGGAAAGGTCTTCCATGTTCATGGATCAATAGAATTGATATTGATAAAATGACCATGTTACCAAAAATGAGCTACAGATTATGGACAATCTTCATCAAAATTCCCATGAGATTTTTCATGGTGCTAAAAGAAATAATCCAAAAATTTATATGGAAATTTAAATGATCCATAATTGCCTAAGCAGTCAAGAGTGAAAACAGCAAGGCTGGAGGCACCAACAATATCTGATTTCAAACTATATCACAAAACCGTAGCAATAAAAGCAACATGGTGTTGGAATGAAAGTAGACATGTAGAATACTGGAATAGAATAAGAAATGTAGAAAAAAATTTACACAGTGTAGAAACAAACACAACTACAGCAATCTGACTCTTCACAAATAGCCAAAACATATGTTAGAGAAATGATAACCTCTTTAACAAATTTTATTGGTAAAACTGAATATCCACATGTAGAGGATTGATCCCCACCTCTCACCCAATAAAAATGGATTAAATTAAAATAGACAGCAAAATAGAGTAGAGGTAAGTAAAACATACAGACAAGTTCAAATACTTTCCCAAATTACATACTCTGTTGCTTAAAAATATTGTAATATATATGCCAATTTGCTTCACTCATACTGTTAGATTATCTTAGTTAATTGGAAAGAAATTTTTGTGCTATTATCTGTTTCTTCTTTGTAAAAATCTTTTTGGCCTATATCATGTATTATGGGTAACTAAAGTATGTGATAATCAGGCAGATATAGTGATGTTAGTGCTTAACTGCCTCTGTTATAGGATAATAATATCATTAAGCTTCTTTTCTGGAGGTTTAACAGCTAAAGCTTACAAACCAAAAATTAGAAAGATAGATGGGCTAAAAAAATAGTCAATATTTTGGCCTAGCCCTTCAAGGTCAGTGAGGAATCAGGACATAAGGGAACCTCTGCTGTGAAATCCTGTAACTAAGTGGTATCCCCAATTTTTTGATTAAGGAGATTGTGGGGCCACAGAGGAAAGTGATCAATGATATATAGTGCACCTAAGGAGAGTAACTTAGAGAGAAAACATTCTCTCAGGCTTTCACAGAGAGCAAATTGGCCAAGCAATGTTCATGACTCATCCAAATGGCTGAAATTGACAAAACGTTTTCAGGGAAAATTCGGAGGGGATTTGAATTCACTTGAGTTTCCATAGACAGCACCATCTCTACTCTGAGGTGAATAATTTAGACTGTGTCAGTTCATATAATTAATCTTATTTGGACTTATAGTTTAGAAAAAAGTTTCTTATGATTAGGATTTGGCTTCTTTTGTAAATTTTCCTTGAGGGCAGATATTGCACATTTTTCTCATTGTAATTTAACAACTTGGCTTTCTGGTTCTGCACTTTGGTCTCAGAAGAACTTGGTTAATATATCCCTGAGACCTTATTTCTCAGAATGCCGACAGACACCTCTTGCTTCCAAGACTGTAATCCTGAATATTCCTTCTGGAGTCAGTCAGTTCATCAAGGATGTGATACCCAATTAGTTCAGCCTCCTAGCATCGGCATGCCAGCATGACCCTGCAAGCATATTCTCTTCAGACATGGCCGGAGGGCCTGACCATTTAAATCTGATACTAATTTCTACAGAAGCCAGCAAGGTTTGGACACTAGTAACCTTAACTTCCAAATTTTTAATCCTGTCGTAGAGGATATTTTTAAGAATAAATAAAACAACACATACCCAAAATATTTTCAACTTTTACAACTTTGTGACACACTAACATTAACAAAGGAGAAAAGGTAGCACAGAATTCTGTTGAGAATCTTGTCTTCATTTTCCTAGGGAAACCAGGACATTTTGTGTTTAGCCTATAAGTCTTAAGATGTAACTGTCATTAACTCATGCTATTACCTTGGGGAAATCACCCCCTATGTCTAATTTTTCTCACTTACAAAATGAAAAAGTAGGCCTATGTGGTCTTATAAGACTTTTTAAAATGTATTTAGTACAGGGGCCAGAGAGATGGCTCAGTGGAATACACTCTTCCCTGGCAAGCATAAGGGCCTGAGTTCAATCCCCGGTTCCGCAAAAAAAAAAAAAAAAAAAATTGCATTTAATACAGAGTCTACAGTGCCTTACTACACAAATCAGACGCATCGTGAGTCTCCTGTTTTCAGTCTTGAAAGCACTGGGATTACAGGTGTGTGCTACCATGCCCAGTCTAAATTGCTGTCTCAGCATGCCCGCGGGCAGTAGGCAGCATGGCAAGCTGAAGATCAAACTCTGCTCCCTGCATCTGCTTAAGTAGGTGCTTTAATCCACTGAGCTATCTGGCCAGCCCTCTATAAGACTTTAATACTTATCAATTTTTGTTATACCCATAAACAGGAGAAAGATAATAAGAAGTGCTTCATTTATGTTACTCAGGGATTATTACTAACATTGATGTAACACTAGATATAAAGAAGCATTTGTACCATAAAAGAATAAATTTGACTCATTTATAGGACAATGGAAATAAGAAAACTTTTATGTTTTCTCTTAGATGAGAAATCCAAAATACAAATAAAGAACAAAATAAAAGATAGACAATAAAAAATAGTGAGAAAGATCTTCAAATGAGAAGGATATCAAGGGATAGAGAGAGGGACAGGGAAGGAAGGAAGGAAAAGATGATAAAGAACTGAGATGTGTTATGTTCACATACCAACTTTCCACCAGGAATGAAGTCGTTATAAAATGCAAACATCCTGTGGATAACCCACTACTATTGTGGACTACTGGACTACATTGGATTACTTTGCTGAATGCATGCACTTACAGTATTTGAATGGCAATGGAATACTCATCTTTGACAAAAGTAAACAAAAAAGAGGGATATAAATGGAGGACCATTTTATAATATATATATATATACATTTTATAGTATATATATATATATATAGTATATATATAGTAAAATATATATATAGTAAAATATATATAGTATATATATATATACTATAAAATGGTCCTCCATTTATATCCCTCTTTTATAAATATATATATATATACATAATATATATATATATATATATTTTATGTGCAAAATAGGATAGTTATATAGCTACTTTCTCTTAGCTTAGTGAGAAGAAAGATTTGTACTAACAGTGTTTAGACAAGATATCATGTCTACATCTTGTACTCTGAATAACTACTATGAAGACAACAATATGCAATGTTTTAATTATTGTAACTGTCCTACTAACCTGTTTTGAAAATTTCCCATTGCTATTTCTTTCTCAATAGATTAATTAAAAAATAAAATAAAAATGCAAGGGGAGAAAAATTATTGTTGTATACTTTATTCTATGGATTGTTCCTCCCAGTTATTGAATGTATAAGTTTTGGATGATTTGAATGCCTTGACTTTTGATGCAAAATTTGAGAGCATATGTGTACATTTTCTATGGAGACCGACAGCAGCTTTATTAGTTATTCCTTCAAACCAACCTGAAGACCTTGGAAGATTTATAACTATAACTTCTTATCTCAGTATATTCCAGCTGCTTTTACACAATAACATAGATCAGATAAATTGTACAGAAGTAAAGTATATTTCTTACAATCCCAGAAGCTTAGAAGTCCAAGATGAAGGCTTTGGCATTCTGTGCCTGGTAAGGGCTTTGTTGATCTATCTCCAACAGTGAAAAAGTACCTAGTTGATGAAAATGCAAGACAGGGTTGGCAAACCTTTTAGAGTCTTCAAAGGTAGAAACAGCCCATTGTTGCATTTGTGCCATCGGTTGGCCAACTCTGGTGCCAGATTTTTATTTTTTTAAATTTGTATTCATTCTGATGAGAAAAAAAGATAAAATAACAATGAAAACAGTTTTAAAATATATTAATAGGATGTTTACAGTTATTAATACATTGCATATTGTCATCTTTGTAGTAGTTATTCAGAGGGCAAGATGGAGACATGATATCTTGTCTCAACAATATTAGTAGAAACTTTTATTCTTAGTGAACCAAGAGAAAGTAGTTGTATATCTATCCTAACTCTCGCAGGATGGTGCCAGACTTGTATAAGGCACAACTCCATCCAGAGGGTGGAGCCCTCTTACCTAATCTAAAAGTCTCATGCCTTAATACTGCTGCATAAGGGATTAAATTTTTTAGCACAAATTTTGGAGTCAAACAAATATTTACACCTTAGTACCTCTGTGTATCCAAGCTGTATTACGGATATAACAAAAAGTGGTTCTATGGACAAATAGCAACATTCACTTTCTTATTAATTTCTAAACATTTATACATGAATGATTTTAATAAGAAGGGAGCAGTTCTATGCCTAAGTAAATCATCTTTCTATACAGGCAAGAAAGAAAACAACTGTCAATGTATGTTAAATATAATTATGTTATAATTAATAACTATTAAGGAACTATCAATCTAACTTTTCATTTCATAATAAACCTATATCAAAGAAGAGAAACATCTCATGTACATTCATATTGTGTTTATTTTGGAATAGTGAGAAATGTAAAGAACTTAATGAAATAATATTCTTTGGAAAAAAACATTACATTTTACAATATGAGTTCTGAACTTCTAAATTCAGATCAGTTGAGATTTAGTGAACAAAGAAGCATAAATCTAAACAAATATTATGAAGCAATTCATGAATCATCATGCTAGTCACTTCAAATGAGATATTTGGTCTTAAGTTATGCAATTTGTATTAATTTGAAACAAATTTTAACATAATATGGGACAGATTTTAAAGTATTGAACTAATTTCAAAAGACATGATGAATTATACCTATAATTAAGAAGTAGAGATTGATTAGAAAGCTAATTCTCTATCAATACAAGATCACCATGCTCATAGCTGAATTTCAGAGAGGCATAGTCCATCAAAAGTAGATTGATGTAAGCTTCGAAGGCAAAAAACTAAATTCTTTCTAGATCAGTACTATTTTGAGTGTAAGCATAAGGCACCATGGCTAAAATTTCATATTATTAACACGTTCAAATGAAAGCAGAGTTTCTCTATAATAATTTTTAGCTAAGCAGTATGTTCCCAATCGCACTAGCTTCATCAATGAGAAACAATTTCTAACATCTACTATATGAACTGAGAAGCCTCTTTGTTGAACAGGTATTTTAATAATAGACAGAGTACTTGTAGTAGCTGCCTCTGGTTTGTGACTTTTACATTAAATCTTAGCTGACCACCCTATATCTAAAACCACCTTTATGGTATAGATAAAAACCAAGTAATAAGCATACATAACTCATACTGTCTTAAGCTAGTTTTTAAAGTAAGTTTCAAACTGCACAAATTTCTAGGCCTAAATATTTTATTGTGCTCTTCAAAAGCATAAATTCTTCTTACACAGCTCAAAAACAGTATTGTATTAAATAAATGGATAAATCCTCAACAATGTCATATCCATTCCATATTCACATTTTTCCAGTTGTTTTTCTCCAAATTTTCTTCAACCAATTTTTCAAAAATAAAATTAAATGCTTTATTTCTTTTTTTATGTGTTTAATACAGGGTCTACAGGATTTCACTACACAAATTGGACTCGTAGTGATCCTCCTGGTTTTCAGCCTCAAAAGCACTGGGATTATAGGTGCTTACTACCACACCCAGACTCTCAATCCAGTATTTCTGTTCTACTTCTGTAGTTTCTTGGAGTTTTATCTTTTAAAATGTCTTTCTTCTTCAATTAAATTGAAAGCATAATTAACAAACAAAATTGTGTATATATATTTAAATTTTAGATGTGACTATTTGCTTATTCATAAGCATTGTGAAATGATTATCAGAATCAACTAACATGTCTATTATTATGCAATATTATTTGCATCTGAAAGCATGTGTGTTTTGTGAAACTAATACTGTATCAATGAATTTTAAATATACAATACAGTATTATTAATTATTATTAACTATTTCATCATGCTGTATGTTTGATCCCCAAAACTTAGCCATTTTATAACAAAGTTTGTACACTTTTAATAGCATCTTCTCACATCTCAGATGCTGACAACCACCACTTTACTTGTTTCTATAGATTTGACATTTTTAGATTGAAAGTAAGATCATATAGTATTTGTCCGTCTCTGTCTGGCTTCTTTTGTTTAGCATAATTCCTTCAGTTTCAATCGATGTCATTATTAAGGCAAGATTTCTTTGCTTTTTAATAGATGAATAATACAGTTTTATATGTGAATGCATTGCGTGTGTGTGTGTGTGTGTGTGTGTTGTATTGTTGAACAACAGGCATACAGTCTGAGGAACAATTGTTAGGCAATTTCTTGCAGACATCCTGGAGTACACTTGCACAAACTAAAATGGCAGTGATTTTACTAAGATAATCTTAAGGGATTGACAACATATGTAAGGTCTGTCATTGACTTAAACCAATAGGTTGAACCTATGATATGCATGCTGTATTGTTGAAAGCTCTAAAATGTTTACCATTGACTTAGATGTCATTGTATGGAACATGAAGGCACACACACACACACACACACACACACACACACACACACATATTCATTTTTCTGCTTCTTTACCCATGCATGCAATAATAGATACTCATGTTGTCTGTATATTTGGCAATTTTGAATAATGCTGCATAAAATACGGGAGTATAAATAAATGCTTCTCTAAGATACTTTCTTTTCTTTTCCAAGAGATAACTTTGGATTTATGTGATTGCTTAAGGTATAATGTCATTTAGTTTCTCTATTTCTCTCAGGCTTGTTTAGGTTCAAACTAAATATTTTAGATAATTTGGATAAAAATACGTTTTGGATCATTTATACCCACCCCTTTGAGTACCATCATAGACTCCTGGGTTTTTACAAAGGATTCTATTTTACCCTCACCAGTATGTTGTTCATGTTTTATTACTATTTTAAAGGATCTTTTCTTCTGTAACAAAATTTATCTTAGACTCATTTGTACGACTTCTTTATGCAGGGAGTCAGTCATTTCTCCAGAGAACCCCAGTTCCCTTAAATTAAAATTAAGACTAGAGATGGTCTCAGTTACTTTTCTCACATTGCTGGGACAAAATACCCAACAATCAAAATTAAGAAAGGGAAGGTTTATTTAGCTTAAAGTTAGTGTAAGTTTCAGTCCATATTCAGCTGGCTCGAAGGCAGAGTGGCACATGCCAGAGGGCAGCAGTTCATGGTGGTGGAAAAATAGCAAAAAGCAAATTGAAGAACAGTAGCTGAGGCAGCTAGCAAGCCTCTTTCCCCTCCTTACATTTTGAATGCCGATTATCTATCCCAGGGCAAGAGAAACACTCACACCTATAATCCCAGCATTGGATCAATAATTTATCACTAAGAAGACAACAATATACAATGTATTAATTTTTGAAACTGTCCTACTAGTTGGTTTTGAAACTGTCTCATTACTATTTGTTTCTCAATAAAATTACTTAAAAGAAAAAGGATGTGTTTAGACAAACATTAGAACTAGGACATATTGGTTCCTCATCTCTAGATTTTTCCTCCTAGAAAAGAGGTTTTACATTAAAATATATGCAGGTCTCACCTTGCTACTTAATCTAAATTTTACAATTGATGTGAGCCTGTTTGTTTCTCTTCAGTTATTTTGGGGGTTGGGAGGCATCAATAGCTTCTCATAGAAGTAGGTGAAGACTGCAAGGCTTCTCTTTCCACTTTTTCTCCAGGAGATAAAGATTTCATATATATATATAGCAAAACAGAATTTTGCTATATATACAAGCATTTATTATAATCTAGGTACAGAGACACAGAATTGACTGTGAGCTCTTACCTGTTAGTGAAATAAGTATACCTTGCATGAGAGATTCCACTAAACTTGTGCATAACATCTCGTGTTATAACTTTGAAATGGGGACAAGGAACAGGAAATCTTTGGGATCAAGCTTCAAATTCCATCCTGCCAAACTCCAAGAAAATTTTTGTGTTTGTTGGATTCTTATCTCTCATTCATGAAAAATGTGCGATGTCTCTAAAACATTGAAGCTGATTTTTATGTTTTGCTAATGAATTTTACTTATGCCAACTATCAGATAGTGTCTATCAAGCTCATGAACAGATATTGCTACTGGTGAGAAACTAACAGAGATAAGTTCTACAGGATTTTAAGTAATTTCTGGATAACCTTCCTAGAGTATGCTTTCTCAATTAGGAAATAATTATGACAGACCTATGGATTAATCATGTCCCCCATACACACAAGTCCCATCACCAAAATTCCTTCCGCACACATCAAATACTATATATAGGATTAAGCATTTTTACTTTTTAATTTTCTTAAGGAGAATAAAGAACAGTTTTAAAATTAGAAATGATATAGAACTTCTTTCTCAGAGGGACATTCAGCTAAATTTTTTCCCAATTCATGGGTATTCTTGTTGTTCTACTGCTGATTTCTTTTGGTGTGCAGAAATGTTTTAAGAAGATGAGATCCCCATTGTTGATTATTTAAAATATTTTCCATAAACTTTGTTTTTGCTCATCAACTCTATCTGCCCCTATGTCTTTAAGATTCCTACATATTTTCTCCCCCAAGTAGATTAAGTGCTTCTGTTTAATATTTAAATCTTTGATCCATTTTGACTATAGTTTTGTGCATGATGATAGACATGGGTCTAAATTTGTTCTTTGGCATGTGGAAAGCCAGTTTTTCCAGCACTATTTATTAAAGAGGCTATCTTTCTTCCAGTGAACATGTTTGGCTCATTTGTCAAAGACAAGGTGGCTAACTGTAGTTGTGTCAGTATCTTCTAATCTCTTCCATTCATCCTTAGATCTGTTTCTCTGCTAGTGCCATGCTGATTTTATCAGAGTAGGTTTGGAATATAATTTCAAGTCAGATTATGATGTTTCCTGCATTTCCTCTTAAAAAAGGATTGCTTTTTATATTCTAGGTCTTTTCTGGTTCCAGATGAATTTTAGGACTATTTTGTCTAGATCTGTGAGTTGTACTAATGGTATTTAATCAGGACTGCATTGAATCTATCTAAAAATTTTGGGACAGATGGCTATTTTCAGTGTTGGTTCTTTCTATCCATGGGCAAGGAACATAAAGAATTGTATTTATTTCTGTTCAAATCTTTATAATTTCCTGCTTACTTTGGGCTTTGCACTTGATTTGTTCTTTTTCTAAGAGCATGAAGTGTAAAATGAGATCATTTATTTGGGCTCATCTGTTCTCCTGTTATAAGAATTTACTACTGTAAGTTTCCTTCTTAAAACATATTTCATTACATCCCACAGGTTTGGGTAAATTGTATCTTCATTTTTTTTGGTTTATAAATGCTTCTTTTTTGTTTGTTTGTTTAATCTCATCTGTGACCCACTGGTGGTTCAACAGGTTGTTATATACTTTTTCTGTGTTTATGGTGTTTTTGCTGTTTCTTTTGTCAATAATTTTCAGTTTTATTACACTATGGTCAGACAATATGCCTGGGCAATTTAAGTTCCTTTTCATTTGCTTAAGAATGCTCTATGTGCTAATATATGGTATATTTTGGGAAATGTCCTGTGTGCAGCTGAGAATAATGTGTTTTCTGACACTGCTGGGTGGAACATTGAGTAAAGGCCTACTAAGTCCATTTCTTCACAAGTTTGGTTTAGATCTATTGTTTCTTTGCTTATTTTTTGCATAGTTTTTCTATCTTTTGTGATAATCAGGTCTTATATAAAGCTACTTGATCCACTTTTCCAGTCTGCTTCTTTTTTATTGTTGAATTGAGGCCATTTACATTGATGTTTATAATTCATATCTATTGGCTTATTTTTATCATCTTATTTTCTTGCTGTAGGTTGCTTCTGTTTCCTGTCTGTTTAATTTCTTGCTCTGGTTGGTGGTTCCTTTCTGTTGTTCCTCTTGTTTTTGTCTCTTTCTGGGATATCTGTCAGTACTTTTTGTAGGGTTGGATTGTTGCTCATGAATTTCTCCAGTTGTTCTTTGTCATGGAAGTATCTTAACCCTCCATTAAATTTGATAGATTGTTTTACAGGGTACATCAATCTGGATTGGAAATTGTCTTATTTCAGGACCTGAAATACTTTAATCCAAGCTCTTCTGGACTTGATGATTTTTGTTGAGCTATCTGTCATGATTCTGATGCGCTTTCCATTATAGGTGTTCTGTTTTTGATCTCTGAGAAGTTTTAGTATTGTGTTCTTTTGCTCAGTTTCTGGGATCTTGGTTATTATGTGTCTGGGTGTAAGTTTATTATAGCTAACTCCATTTCTATGCACCTCACTTAACTGTATGTCAGATTGTTTTGCTATGCTTGGTGTTATCCATGCTAGTTGTCTCCCCAAATCCTCAGTTGCATGGCAGAGGCTTCTAAAATTTGTGAATAACTCATGATCCACTGGGATTATGAGTGAATCAAGGCAGCTATTAAGGGTTTTAGTACTGCTGGGATTACAGGTGTGAGTACAGAGGCAGAAAGCCTGAATGCACTTTAAGAGAGACAGACTTCCTCTCTGTTGCCATTGTTGCTACTACTCCTCCTTTGGCTCCTCTTGCTCTTTGCTGCCAACATGAACTGATGATCTCTGCCTGTGTCATTCTGCCTTGGAGTCAGCCGAGTATGGACTGAAACCTCCAGTAACTGAGAGCTGAATAAACGTTCCCTTATTTCAGTTTGGGTGCTGGATATTTGTTCCAGCAATGAGAGAAGATGCTTGGAAAATTTTCTACTACTACTTCTGCAAATAGCATTTTTATGTCATTTGTGTTGACTCCTGCAGTTTCATTGATACCTATCTGTCTTATATTGTTTTTCTTGGCATCCTCTTACAGCTGTTGAATGGTTATTTCTTGGTTCTCTATTATTTTTAATAGATGCTTCCTATTGCAATCACTTGATGCAATGCTATCTTCAAGGTCTGAAAGTCCACCTTCAGTCTATCTTTATTCAAGTGCTTTTTTCCAACTTTCAATAGAATTCTAAACTTCCTGTATATCTGTTTGAATCTATTTCATACATTCTTAATCTTTCTTCTATTATTCATTGTCTATCCTTTTTTTATTCTTTTAAAATCTATGTCTCATTTAGATGTGCTCAGAAATTCTTTCATGTTTGTTATGATTTCATATTTTTTAACTGATAGTTTATTTGTATCCAATTTCTTCTATAGCCTGATAGAATTGTTTCTTTACTCCAGTTGCTTGCATTTCAGAAATTTCAGATGTATGACTTCTAAATTCTTCTATGTTCTTGACTCCTGGACTTATTCTCAGTGGGCTGAAAGTCCATGATTGCTTTTTTCTCCTTTGTTTTGAAATTTTTGAAGCTCCCAGTGTTCCACCAGGCTCAGCAGCTATGGTAAGGGAGGTTGGAGTATAGGTCCACGAGGGTCCCATGACATTGTGTGTGGGGCTGGAGTAGCCTCACTAAAGCTTCTGCTTTCAAGAGTTCAGTGTGGCTTCTGTGACGGTGGGAGTGGGAGAGAGCTGCAGCACAGCAAGTTTCCTAGAATGATAGGGGTTAACCGAATGCTCCACAAGTCTCTCTCAGTGGTGAAGAGGGGAGGATGGGGCCCACCATGCCTCCTATAATGTTGAGAGGGGCTCAGCTTAGTCAGGTTCCTGTGGTAGTGATAGTGGTGGAGTAGACTTAACAGAGCCTGTAGCTGTTGGTGACTCAGCCTGCCTCCTGCGCTGGTGAGGGTTGGGCCACAGCTAAATAAGCTCATGCGATGGTGGGAGGTTTTCAGTACTCACTAGGTCCCCATGGCTGTCTGGGGCTCAGCCCCTCCTACACACTGGTGTAGGGAGCTGCAGCTCTGTAAAGATACTCTAGACTTGAGTATTTTAAAGGATATATCTATATTTACATAAGGAAAAGGGAAAAATATTCATAATACCCCAGAAAGGCACACTGTCAAAGTTTAAGGAATATCCAAGAGGAGAAAGTGAAGATAGGGAGGACTTCTGATTCAAAAACTAACATGCTGTTAGAGCAGCACGTGGAAAAGCTGAGGAGGTGATTATGGAAGGATTCTGGTGAACACATGTCAAGAATGAAGAAGTTTGGTGTAAGCTGCAAGTACATCTGCTCTCCTGAGAAATTTTGATGGTGAGAAGTTATTCATGCATAAGTTGGGGATTGTCAATAAATCAGGAGAAACATTAGGTCTAGAAAATCTACAAAGTGAACATTTTGTGGAAGAGAGGAGAAAAGGAATGGACACTAATCAAGCCCTTACTGCATGCCAGTATTTGTAATAAATGCTGAAAAGAACATCATATCTAATTGGTAGAAAAATTCTTTGTGGTTTGATTTATTATTAGTGCCACTTTATAGTGATCTGAAATTAGTTGTAGACAGGTGAAGTGACATGCTCTAGGGTGCAACTACTCAACAGAAGCACATGCATTTGGATTCAAGTGTGAGTAGGAATGTCTTTGTCCCTTCACTTGGTTGCTGGAGAGAATATCCCACAATTCAAGGAAGGAGAAGTTTATTTTGACTCATGATTCAGGAGTTTGGGTCCATATTCAGCAGGTCTGATACAGAAATGGAATGGCAAAAAGGCCTGGATAGAGGAAAGTTGCTCATGTCATGGCAACCGAGAAAGGAGAAACTTTATGAGGAAGACAAGCTTCCAGTGATCCACTTTTTATACCCAAAGACCTGACATCCTAACAGGAAGTCAGCTAAAATGACCCCATAATTCATTAACTTTTCAAAACCCCATGTATAACCCCATGTATAGCCTTTAAGAAGATATATAGATAACAATGAATATTTACAATGCATCAAATATATGTGAGATGATTATAAGAATCAATCAAAGAACAACAGCAAACCAGTGTCAATTAATTTGTTCAAATGCTTAACATGATGTATAACTAGCAAGAATGACATGATTTGCTTTTTTTATTTGGATGGAAGAACCAGCAGCCAAAGAGCTACGGAAAATCTGAACTAGGAAGAAATATCCTTGGTGTTACTCTCGGATAGAGAGCACAGAGATATAATTTTAACAAATGATTTTATCTTTATCACATGTATGTTTGCTACTTTTGAATTTAGAGAGCACTTCTTTATGTACTCTTCTTGTCTAATATGTATGTGTGTGTGGGGAATAACATACTTGATCAATTGATCAATTCATAGATGATAGATAGACAGACAGACAGATAGACAGATAGATAGAAAATTATATGGCTGTGGAACACAGAGTTGGACTAGCCAATTCTCTTAAAATTGAGGCCAATGCTTTTTCAACTTCACTATAGCTATACTTTTTGTATACTAATAAGTCCCTAAAATTATATTTAGTACAATGTCAAATAACCTAGATCATGTTGAAATTACTTTAAATCACATTTTCATCTGAATTTTCAGTAAATTCTGAGAAAAGAGGTCATAAAATGTTTCATTAAATGTTGTAAGGGCTCTAGGCAGGCACTGAAAGATTTCACATCTTTAATACTTAATTTCACCACATAGAACTTAGAAATTACATTATATTTGTTAACTAATTATAATTCACGCGAAAGTTCCATTTTAAAGTATCTATGGTACTAAAATCCCAACCATCCCCTAATTGGTAGAATTTTCATTGCATAACAATATTCCATGTCATCATCCACATATTTATGTGTCAGAAATGTCCTTCCATATGTTGCCTTCCAATTAAATCTGAAAAATACCCTTATTACATTCTTGTCAAATCTGTTTTGTAAAACTAAATTCTTCAAAAACATGTTTTTAAAAATAAATTTGATAAAATCAATATTAAATTTTTAGCACTTTAGAAGAGTGATGCTTATTTTAGTAGGAAATATTTTTTGTAAATCAATCTTATGCAATTTTTCATCTAGATTCAATCTCTGACAAATAGCTTATTAGTTAGAAGAACAAAATAGCCAAAAAATTACTGGACTGTCTGAGATTTAAATTCAGTGATATTTTTTTCTCTTATTTTCTATAGAAAACTATTCTAAATGAAAAAAATCATTTGCAGCATAGAATTTTTATAAAAATATTCAGTACCCAGTATATAATAGGCATTTGATGAGTACCTGGTTGTTACTGTTTTTAATGCTATCAAATAATCAACTCACACTGATTTGTACTGATTTGTAAGTAAACAGTCCTCTGTAGTAAATGATTAAGGTTCTACTGAAGTTGGTATTTTATGTTTAGATAACAATGGATTTCACTAATGCTTTTTGGAAAGTGATTTTCTTCTTTAAATTTAAGAATAATTATTTAAATCTGCTCAAGGCTTACAAAATTCATTTTCTTTTAAAAAAATTGGCCTTTAGCTGGGTCTAGGTTGAATATTTTCAAATTCTAAATTAGTCAATTTTAATAATACGAAAGCTAAGAATATTTTAGTCTTTCCTGTAACTTGGTATATGTAGGCATTTTAGAAGTGTGATTTGCACCTTTGAAATAAAACATTTTGTGGACTATAAACTACAGGCTGTAAAAAAACATTTTCGTGAAATGCTCAGCTAATGAATATTAAACAGATCTTCAAAATTTCACAGAATCATTGGTAAAATGTTCTTATGTGTTTTAAATCTCTGAAAGAAGGATATAGCATGAAGCCTTTTTTAAAGGTATTACATTCAAGACTTTCATATGGGAATGTTTCAGAAATGGTGTATTCACCCATCGAATCCAATACCATCACACCAAAACTCCTGAGTTCATATTTGTGATATTCCTTCTTTCATTGTCTTACTTCTAAAATTACATTCATTTTACAATATGTTTATTTCATGTTGGCATCTGAACATTGTTTTTGATGGATTAGAATTTTATGATAAAGACAGAGTGAACATGACTTATTTGAGAGGTACAGGTATCATCAGAGTATTAGAGTCACTTAAAAAATGCAATCAGAGAGTAAGGGACACAAAATTAATCCATGACAAGTAAAGCTTGATTCTCCAGGGAAGCTCTATCAATTTGCATACGTGTTATGATTTTCCCAGCTGAATACTAATGGAGCTGGGTATTTAAAACCTCAAAGCAACAGTTTTGGTTAAGGGACTGGAAAGCAGTATTAACTTATTCAACTGGAAAATTTTGTGCTTCCAAGAAGGCAGAAATGCTAATAGCAACTCTCCAACAAAGACACAGAATTTGATATTTGGAAATCATACTAGCATGCACAGAAATTCAAAGGGGGCTGGTGGGGAAAATAGGCACCTGCTTAAGCCAAGAAAAAGTGTTAGATACAACATCGAATGTTTATGCAACCAATAGTCATTGCAAAAAAATAAAGCAAATTAATACAGCTTTCTCATTCACCTCTTTATAAACATATATCTTTTAAAAGTTATATAACTTTTGTTTGAAATAAGGAAAGAACTGTCCAAGTTGTAAACCTGAATTCAAATTTTCAATACTCAAATATGGTTGACTTCTTTCATAGGTGAGTATGGACACAAAAGATGCAAGCCCTTTATTATGATGAAAACGAAATTACATGTGAACCTATTTCACCACAGTAGTGATAAGAAATCTTCAGTGGACAGTGAGGTAGCTCTAACTGTGCCTTCACAATTACAAAATTATAGATATCTCTGCACTGATATTGTTTGGTAAATAAAAACAATTGTCTTGAAAAGTACAATGAAATGACAAGAAAATTCAGGCAATCCTGCAAATATTCAGCCATAAAAAGTAACTAGCACCCAGCATTCTCCCACCTTATCCTGGTACTATATATGACAGTACTGCTTGCTCTGATCCCCTTGTTTTCATTTCATGATATGTGGAGTGACATATAACTTCTAGGCGAACACTTAACCCAAGGGAAATATACTGCAACATTCTCTCCTCCATAATGATTTCTGATGTTTAAACCAACTTATATATAGGTCATTTCTATATAAGTCAAAATCTTTGAACACTTTCTTCTTCTTTTTTTAAAATGTGTTTGGTACAGAGTCTCACTATGCAGCTCTGATTCATAGTTTTCAGCTTCCACAGTGCTGGGATTAAAGTTGTGCACCACCACTCCCAGAATCAGTCACTAGCTCAGCATATGGGGGCGTGGGGCAGCACAAGCTTGGCCTGTGGTGCCAGGGATCAAAACCCCATCCCTGAATCTGCCTAAGCAAGTGATTAGTTTGCTGAGCTATCTTGCTGGTCTGAATTCTTTATAATTTATACAAATTAAAAAAGAAAGACAGGTTTTATAGAAAACCTAAATCTGTTCACTAATGAAAGTTGGAAACATACAATATTTTGTTCTACTGTTAATGACTACTTGATTGGATAATTTTACATTATGGACTTTTGAATAAGAAAGAATTAGGTTGTAATTCTAGATCCAACAGCTCCCTGGGGTCTTGAGAAAATTATTTAAGCAAAATCATAGTTTCTTTATAAAATGAGTATAAAAAGAAATCAGAGGCTTTTTATCTGAGTGAATACAAAACATTTCTTATAGAATACATACATAGAAATCTCTGACAAAACAAAATGCTTTTATTTTAATTACTTGGTAATCTATATTCAGCTAAAATAGACTTGTTCTCTTTAATCTGCTTTATTCTATTTGTACCAAAATGATACAGGAAAAAATGTGTATTTGGGAATGCTCCAAGAAAGACAAAACATGACCTAAGTTGCAAATTATCATGTCCATGTATAAGTTATTATTCTTTTGGTAGAGAAGATTTCTGGCTTTGGCCCATTAAAACACTTCTATCAGTATCATTCAATGAATGACTGGTAGATTGGAGTGAAGAAGCTAAATTTAAACTCCTAATATATTTTGTGCTTACTAACTCTTAGTTTTTCTGAAGGTTTGAAATTTAATCAAAATACATGAAGCTGAGGATGTCATATACTTCATCATCTGTGTAGGACTTCACTGAAAACAAGCTGCTTTAGGAATTTAAGGTGAAATTCCTTTTTTTTTTTTTTTTCTTTTGTGGAACCAGGGACTGAACTCAGGCCCTTGCACTTGCCAGTCAAGCGCTTATTCTACTGAGCTATTTCCCTGGCTGAAATTCCTTTTCAAACAAACGGACTGCCTAGGATCCAAAACATAGCAAATGCAACATCACTGTCTTTTTACCTGGTTGTAACATATCCCATACTGACTTAGTAATGGATGAGAAGCAAGCTGACATACTGTGATAGCTGAAGTTGTAGCTGTTCCCTGAGTGACATTCTAAGCAGCACTTCGGATCTGCCTAGCAGATTGTTTTCTTTCATAAGCTCTTTAAGGACCGTGCCTCTTACTATTTGCTTGAGGGCCAATATCATTTTAAATATATGAATATTTTACAGAGGCTTAGGCATCATCGTTTCAGTAATGAAACAGCATAAACTACTCTTGTATTTTAGTTGAGTAAACAAACCCATAATTCTATACAGGTTCAAAGAAGTCTCAGATATTCAGTTACAGGACTGAAGAACCAGGGCATGACCAGGAGCCTCAGTCAGGTCTCACTCAGAGCAATCAAATAATGGGTACTGTAGACAGCAACAGAGGGTATGCACTCCCTAAGGAAGGGTAGAAGAGCAAAGACCACTGAAGCAACAGGGCCTAATCCCCAAGCCCAGCTAATGCAGACTCTGGCTACTACTCTTTGTCTGCTTGGCCATGAAAGAACAGAACCAGGGTAGGAGTCTGTGTTAAACTAGTTTTATCCGAAACAGCAAGATTAGAGCCATGAGTGCTTACTGCCTGTCAGTGGTGGTAACAACAGCACACTTCCTCCTAACTAGCCATAACGTATTTCAAGAATACTTAACTGGCTTAGTGTTCTTTTTCCATGAAGGTCTTGACTCCACAGTCTCAATTTGCTTGTTTTGATTTTTTCAAATTGTCTTCTAGACTTGTTCTCAGTACAAGAGCAAATAACAAAACAAAACAAAAAATAGGACAACATATTCTGATGTGAAGGGCACACTGTCCTTCCACTTATTTATGCTTTGGTACAGACAAGTTGGATACATAAGATAAAACTGGGAGGAAAAAAATGTGTTTTATTCAAACTTCAGTCAGTTTTTAACTTTATGAAAGGTGTTAAGTGGTAGATTTTTGTCTTCCAGATAATCTTTTTAAAATTAGAATAGAGACTGCTTTCTCATAAAGAATAAATTCTTCTTTTTGCTTTTTAATTTTTGCATAGTTCAGAAAAGAGCCTCAATCGTTTCATTTCTGATATGTCCACTTTTTATAGATGCTGTTTATAGTTCTTCCCTTTACCTAAACCTCCCTTCTTGCTTTCAGCTTACTAATTGGTCTCAAAGTCCTTATTATGGCATGGATGTCACAGTAGAGGCCATGGGGTACTATAAGCATCACCATAGGCTTTGCAAACTCCTTGTTCCCAATTTCATATACAAAACCTATGTTTACATTGCACACTCAGGAGAAAAATGTTCAATTCGGCTTATTGTTGAGCTAAGTTTTTGTCACAGAAGACAGAGAATAGCATCAAGATGGAAACACATTCCACATTCAGGCGATTAAAAATTTTTTAGTTCCCATCTTCAGGGTGCTTTTAGTACTGAAGCCACAGTGGTGGACTTCTTTAACATTTTTTTCATCGCTGTAAGAGGTTACCTGAATTTCACAAAACAAACCTCTGCAGCCTTTGTATCTGTGGCCATCTGTCATTGTCTGTTAGTCAGGGGGACCTTTGCAACTTGAAGAAGAAGAAGAAGAAGAAGAAGAAGAAGAAGAAGAAGAAGAAGAAGAAGAAGAAGAGGAAGAGGAAGAGGAAGAGGAAGAAGAACAAAGTTTTAGATAAGACTTGGTTTCTTATAATATTCTAAATGTCAAGATTGTTATTTAAAATCACTTGGTATGCAAAGAACCAGGAAGATCTCAGATTGTAATCAACAGATGCCAGCATCATGAAGACAGTGGTGCTGAAATTATCTTACAAACATTCTAAAGTAGTCATGATCAAATTATTGCAATGACAATGGCAACATGCTGGAAGTGTGGGAACAAAATGGAAAGGAAGTAGGAAGTAGAAAGTCATAGTAATGGAAGCAGGTAAAGAACAGATGTGTGATGTACATGTCCTCCCTTCCCACAAGGAATGCAATCCAGCTCTCCACTAGGAATGCACTACATGATGTCTATTAGTACATAATAACTACAATAGCAAAATATAGGTAAGTTCTTGACCTACCTGTTTGAATTTTATCAGTTATGAAGGACTATTGGAATGAAATTACAACACTGTTGTGATTCTGAATGTATGGAGAAAAAGTGTTTAAGACAATGCTCTGGGTAAAGGGGTGAAAAAGAGAAGGAAGAGTCTATACTTAATTAAAACTGATAAGACTAGAAACTAATAGATTAAAAAGTTTTGCATAGATAATACATAAACAACCAGTAAAAAATACTATAAAAGGAATGGGCTCACAGTTTTATTAAATAAATAAAAATCCTAAGAAGTATTCTACGGGAAGCCAAAAATGTAAAACAGAGCTATAAATCACAACAGAACAAATATAAAATAAGTAACAAATAGTCAGCTTTAAGTCCTAACATATTATCAATTATACTAAACGTAAACTGGTCAAAATATACTAATTTTAAAAAATGACAGAGTGTATTAAACTACATGATTCAATTATATGCTTACAAAAGAATCTTCAAATATATATTAGACAGTGTATATCATGCAAATGTAAACCATAAAAAAACAAGAATGGCTACATTATTATCAGATAAAATAGATTTTAGAGAAAGGCAAAATGGAAGAAAAGTAAAGAAAGGGAGTCATATAAAATGATCAATCCAACAACAACAAAAAACAGTGCATTGTATATATTCATTGTAAAATATGTGATGCAAATCAGCTAAGACTAAAACAAAATATATAAGCCCACAATGATAATTGAATGCTTCAATATCCTTCTATCAGCAATTTAGAGAACCCTTATAAAATCAAGAAAACAAAAATTAGCACAAACTTGGAACTCAACAGATTCATTATGCAACAGATCTAATTCACATTTATTGAACATTCTGCTCAAAAACATAGAAAATGCCATAGCTCTTCCAAGTTTCCAAGTAACATATATCAAGAAAGCTTATATCCTGGGTCATAAAACAAATATCAATAAATGCCAAAATAATTAGTGCTATGGGGCATATTTCTACACCACAATGGAATTGTAACTGGAAATTTATTAACAGAAAAGAAACTGGAAGGTATCTAAATATTTGGAAACAAAATAATAAGCCCCTAAATAATCTGAGTCAAAATGGAAGTTTGGAGGAGATCAAGTGTGCATCAAACTGAGCAACAGTGAAAACACACATCACAATTCATGAAAAAGTTAAGACAGTGTTGAGTGAGAAATGTACAGGTCTAAGGCTTGCATTACTCCGGTGAAAGTGAAATCTATCATTTAAATTTCTTACTCAAAATCCAGAAAAAGAAAGTCAACAGCAACAAAAATGCAGAAGAAAGGGCATAATAATAAAAAGAAAAAACTCAATGAAATTGAAAATAGAGAAGCAATAAAAATCAGGGAAACAAAGAGCTAACCTTTTGAAATAGCAAAACTAATAAATTTCTACTAAGTTTGTCAAAAAAGACCTGGGGAGATGGCTCAGTAGATAAGTGCTTCCCTGGCAAGTGCAAGGGCCTGAGTTCAAACCTGGTTCTGCCAAAAAAAAGAAAAGCATGGCTTTAGTTTGTCAAAAAAGTGGAGACACAAATCATGAATATCCAAACATGAAACAATATCACTCCAAACTTTGCACATATGAAACTATTATTATGAATAATCCTATGCACAAAGACATAACAACTTACATAAAACAGATGGACTACTTTAAAAATGAAAATTGCTATAACTTACTCAATACAATATAATTAATTTGAATAATCTTATAATTATTAAGGATGCTGAATTTATAATTTAAAAATTCACCTAAAAGAAATCTTGAAGCCCAGATGGTTTCTCTGGGGAATTCTACTACACATTTGAAGAATTGACCCTAATTTTATACAACATAACCCAGAAAATGAAAGAACAGGAAACAGTTCTTAGTTCTTTGTTTCTTTCCTTTTTAAATTTTTTTAAAAAATATTTCATTTATGGATTTATTTTGTGCAGCATCTCGCAATGAAGCTCAGATTCATAGTGATCCTCCTGTCTCAGCCTCCCGAGCACTGGGATTACAGATATGTGCCAACATGCTGGTTTTATTGGTTGACACGGCACACTCGGGGTGCTGGGGCCAGTATGGTGTGAGGTACCAGGGATCAAGTTCAGATCCTTGTACTTGCCAGGCAGACACTTAGACCACCAGGCTTAGACCCCTGGGCTGTCTCTTCAGCCTTTTGTCTCTTTCTCTCTTTCTTTCTTTCTTTCTCTCTTTCTTTCTTCCTTTCTTCTTTCTTTCTTTCTTTCTTTCTTTCTTTCTTTCTTTCTTTCTTTCTTTCTTTCTTTCTTTCTTTCTCTTTTCTTTGTTCCTTTTCCTTCCTTTCTTCCTTTTCCTTCCTTCTTTCCTCCCTCCCTCCCTCCCTCCCTCCTTCCTTTCTTCCTTCCTTCCTTTTTCTCTTGTTCTTCTGAGACAGGCTCTTGCTACATAGATCAAGCTTGGATTGAAGTTAATATTTCTCCGAGGCTGTCCTTGAACTCATGGTGAACCCCTAATCTCAGCTACACCACCGTTGGTATTACAGGTATGTGCCACTATGATGCCTCATTTTTTGAAACAAGTGCTATCTTGATAGTCAAACCAGACAGTCTCTCCCTCTCTCTCTCTCCCCCTCCCTACTACCTTCCTCTGTCTCTGGCTCTGACTCTCTGTCTCTTTCTCAATATCACTCATGATTACAGATAAAACAAATACTAACAAAGTATAAACAGAGAATTTAAGAAAACATAAAGGAGTTCTGCACTTTGATCATCTATATTTTATCCCATTATGCAATATTGAATTAATATTTGAAAAATCTATAAATACATTCTACCACATTAACAGGCTAAAGAAGAAAAATTACATGATCTGACATGTGATACATCAATGTCAAAGAGAAGCTGACAAATTCCATACCTATTCATGAATAAATCTCTCAGAAAAATAGGAATAGAGACTTTTTCAATTTCATAAGGATGATTTACCAAAAATTAAGAGCTAAATTTGACTTAAACACTGAAAGACTGACTGATTTTCCCCTCAGATAGGTAATGAGTCAAAAATAGCCACTTAATACTACATGTAACACATTGGAAGTTTTCTGGCACTGGAAGGACTTGCCATTAAAATAAGAAAGGTTTTGACTTTAAGGTAAAGAGGGGGAAAATCATACACATGACAAAAGAAAAAGTAAAACTTTCCCTACTTACAGGGGAAGTAATTATGTGGCAGAAAATTCCAAGAAATTTACACAAGCCTCTTAGAATTAAGGTTAGAAAGTTCACAACATATAGGATAAATATTTTTTAAAATAATACAGTTTTTTCTTCTTTTTTATTAGCATGTGTTTGCAACACATTATTAATACATTGAACCTCAGAAATAGGTAAATATACAGGTGATGTGACCCTTTCACACCCCTTCTCCTCTTCCTCTCCTTCATCTTTCCCTTTATCTTGATACCCTCAACATCTCCAGAAATTTTATCCACATATTTTCTCTCAAGCTTGTATTTTGGCCCCAAATTATTTATGCATTGGGTTTCTTATATTAGAGAAACCTTGCAATATTTAAGCTTGTGTGTCTGATTTATTTCACTGTATGGTATGATCTCAAGATACATCCATTTTCTTATAATTGAATCAATTTTATCCTTATTTATGGCTGTGCATATGTACCATATTTTCTTTATCAATTCATCATTTGATGGATAAACAGGCTATTCCAAGATTTAGCTACTATGAATTGTACTACTGTAAATATGAGAATGCAGGGCCATCCACACAGCTCCAGGGATTAAAGCGTCTGCATGTAGCTGCAGGGACCCAGGGTTTGATCCCCAGGCATGCTGTGCCGGCCCCACTCCTGGAGCACACTGAGATGATAATTGAGACTGCACGTGGTAGCATGTGCCTGTAATCCCAGCTCTTGGGAGGCTGTAAACAGGTGAATCACTACAAGTCCAATCTAGTAGTGTGATGCTCAACACCCTGTAGACCCTTCCCTAAAACTAAAAAACAAACAAACAAACATGAGAATGCATATATCATTCTAACTTCTTTAACCCTTTGAGGAACACACTCAGAAGAAATGTAGCAGGGTCTAATAAATTTTCTGATAAATCTACATACTTATTTTAATATCACTTGCACTCATTTATTTTCTCTCCAAAAATGTAGAAGGGTTCCTTTTTATTCACGACTCACCAGAATTTGGAGGTTTGCATCACTGATGATAGTTATTTTCATCTGGAGTAATATGAAATCTCAGCCTTGTTTTTATTTGCATTTTTGTGATGAGCAAAGGTTCAGAACACTTTTTCATGTACCATTAAACATTTCTACTTATTTTGAGACATGTCTCATTTCAGTTGACCTTCTTTTAGTCAGGTCTTTTACTTTGGGAGATCCAATGTTTTTATTGATCATATATGCTAGGTGGTAGAACACTGTCTAAGGAATAGCTGGCAAGGTTTGCTTCCGGTTCCATAGCTCATCTCTTCAGTTTGTTGGTTGCTGACTCAGTGGTGCAGAAGCCTTTTCTACTCTAATTCATTTGTTGACTGTGTTATTTCTTGCGCAGCTGGAAGTTCTTTTCAGGTACTCATAATCTATGCCTAAAGCTCAAAACACGATCTAGTTTTGAAAAAATCCAATATGGTTTTGAGAAAAAAAAAATGCGTATTCTGTTGTTGGACAAAACATCGCATAAATGCATTTATTCAATGCTGTGGTCTAACGCTCACATTCCTTGTTGATTCTTTTGCCTCGTTGACCTATTCATGAGAGTGGGATAGCAAAGTCCTCTGCTGTGATTTATTTTTGCTTATCTGTCTTTTTATGTCCAGTAGCTTTTGTTTTGTAAAACATAGTGTGCCAAAAACTGCTGCATAGATATTTATAAGTTATCTATCTCTGCTGAATCATTACCTTTATCAGTGTGCAGTGGCCCTTTTTGTCTCCTCTAACCAGTTTGGTTAAAGTCTTGTCAGAGAATAATATTGTCACTTCTGCTTTATTTTGGACTCTAGTTAGAATATGGTTTTCCAAACTGATACTTTTAGTCTATGAGCTTTCTCTTTGATGAGGTTGGTCTCCTGTAGGCAATGTGTGGCTGGATCTATTATATAAGCTATTAATCTGTTTTGGGTTGAGGATTCAAAACCATTGATATTGAATTGCTACTGTAAAATTTTTAGTGAATCCTACCATTGAATTATTTTTCAGTGCTTACTTTCCCAGTTAGATGTATATTTTAGGCTCTTTGGTGATGATGCCCTCCTTGCCTTAGTTATTTTCTGCAGTGCTTGTTTAGTGATCTTGTATTTTTTTAGGATTCGTTTGTCACATTATTTTTTCTCCATTAATTCTGCAGGCCAATTTTTCAGGATGTAGAAATCTGGGTTAACATTTTTTTTCTCTCAGGTCTTCATGAATTTTGCTACCAGTTCTCTTAATATTTATACTTAGAAATATCTTATTCTAAGAGGCTTGCTTTTATCATTTGTCACTGTTCTCTAAAAGTCTGTCATGTAAGTTATAGTTTTGTGCTTAAATTTGTGGAATGTTGACGAGGTGTTATGATCAGGATCTCTTTTGCTCATATATATTTGGGTTTTATGTACTTCATATAGTTGAATATTAACTTTCCATGGATTTGTAAAGTTTTCTGCTACAATTTCAATAAATACATATCTATGCCTCTTAGCATTGTCTTTTTCCTATAATTTGGATGTTGGGTTTTATTATTGTTACTATTTATAACTGTTGGGTCTAGTTTTCATGGTGTCTTGTCTTTTTTATATTACCACTGGGTTTGTGATCGAATGGACATGCGTTGTCTGTGATTTCTGAGGCTGTCCTTATATTGTTCAACTCTGCTGCCCATACTTTCTATTGAATATTTCACTTCTTGTTTCTGGTGTGGTTGCTTTTTATGATTTTCAATTCTATCCTGAAATGGTCATTCATATCTTTCTTGTTTAATTCAATATGTCTATTATTTGTTCTTTTTTAATAACATAATTTCTTACTTATTATTGACACATAATGATTACATTCACCGTGAAGATTATGTCCCTTTTTCTGCTCTTCCACCTCCCTGCATCTCTTGATCTTCTTCCATTTTGCAAAATTTTAGTAGTATAATTTCTTTATTTGCTTCTCAAAATCATCTTTACGTTTGTTTAATGTCTTTTGCATTTCCTTATGTTTGTCTTCTTTGATCTCTTTATTTTTTTAATTTTTATTCTTTTTAATGAGAAAGAATAGCAATGAAACAAGTTTCAAAACAGGTTAGTAGGACAGTTACAATAGTTAATGCACTGCCTATTGTTGTCTTCATAGAAGTTACTCGGTTCAGGATGCAGACATGATATCTTGTCTAAACAATATTAGTACAAATCTTTCTTCTCACTGCAATAACAGAAGGTAGCTGTATATCTATCCTATTTTGTATATACACACATTGTTTCATTGCAAAAAGGACATTTATATTCCCCTTTTTTGTTTTGTTTTGTTAGAGATGGGTATTCCATTGTTGTTAGACAAATCATATTTGGAGAAGGCTTTAAAGAACGTTTTCATACTTGATGCCGGTTCAAATATTGTAAGTACTTGAATTCAGCAAAATATATCTCTTTAAACATTCTAAACACTTAGGTGTTTAGTTCTTTGTAACTTTCTCTATTTCTGTGTCCATGAGATCAGCATTTGTGGGATGAAGGGTCTTTGGAGGCATCTTGTGGCTTATCTTTCTCATATTTATATAGTTTTTCTGTTTCAGGTTGAAGAGCAATTAGGGTAAAAATTCTTTATCACTACTGTAGAGATGTCTTTAGTATCTGTCTCCCTTTTATGTGTCTTTGTAGTTAGTTATATTCTAGCATTTATTCCCTTGTTGGCCTACTCAATACAACATTTTTTTAGTCCAATCTTCTTATAGGATCTTGACCTCCAAAGCCATTTAGAGAGGAGAAATGAACATCCCTAATGTTGATGACACATCAAGACAAACCAGACATTGACCTAAAGTAAATGCCAATTAAAAACATTAACGATGCTACTCTTGACAATAACAAGGAAATCAGAAATAAGAGGATCAATGACAAACAAGTTATTGACATACCTTAAGAAATCATTGAAATCTACAACTATACCCCTATTAATAGAAAAAAGTCTATAATAATAATAGACACAAAGACAAACCAAATAATGACAAACAGTAAATGCAATACTATACTATCATATTGCATATTACATCTAAAAATGCAATAGCTATACTATCATTCACAATAAAAAATAATTCAATAATAACATGCTCAAGGGCCAGGCGTGGTGGTGCATGCCTGTAATCCCAGCACTCGGGAGGCTGAGGCAGGAGGATTGTTGTGAGTTCGAGACCAGCCTGAGCTATGAAGTGAGTTTGAGGCCAGCCTGAACTGCACAGTGAGACCCTGTCTCAAAAACAAGACAAAAAAAAAAAAATAACATGCTCAATTAGTTAAAATTAATAGTAGTAATAATAATGGAGGGGAAAGGGAAAATAAATTATATAAAGTTTGGTAAAGAAAAAAAAGATGAGGCGTAAAGAAAAATGACAAAGAATCTAACAGAAGAATGAAATGAATTAATAGAATTAAGTAAAAGTAATAGGATAAAGGAATAAAAGTAGGAGCAAAGAAAAAGGAGATAGAAATAAGAAACTAAAACTACAAAGAAGAAAAAGTTAGTCCAAATATCTGCCATTGTTGGGTGAACTGGTTTATTTCCAGAACTCGTAGCACTGTAATCCATCAGATACGTGGGAGAGAATGGTGAGTCTCTCGACTGGGACCCATTTTGCTTCCATGCCAACTTTTTGTGTGTGTGGGTACTATATGTTTCCCTCTTTCTGCTGTGTCTGTCCAGGTCTACATTCGCCCTAGAAGCTATTAGTGTTTGTTTTCTCCTCTGTGCCCCACCGACCTTTAAGGCCTGTGGGTTGGAGAGATACCTCCCTTAGATCCAGAGGTTTCTCTCTTCATTCAGACTGATATGGCAACCTTCCATGCTAAGGCATAGCCCTGATCATGTTGTTAGCAGAGGAAAGCAAACGGACCACTGAACTCGGTGCTGGAAGTAAGTAGCAAGCAGAGTCAAGCAAAAGTCATGAAGAGTTATTTGCCCAGGTGCATATACAGCTGACAAATAAGCATATGACAAGGTGTTTAACAACCACTGCCATTATACAGATGCTAATTAGAGCCGCAGTAACATAGCACTAGACATCCATCAAGCTTGCTAAAGTATAACAGTAGTGACAACACTAAGTGCTGATGAGGTTATGAAGAAACTGGGTCTTTCAAACATTTTTGGTGTAAAGTTGTATAGTCACTCAGCAAAAGTCAGTTTCTGAGAAAACTAAATATGCAACTAACAATTGTAGTCCTGTGTATTAATCTCGGAGAAATGACTTCATAAACCTCATACATGAATGCTTAGTTTTACTTTTTAATCTTATTTACTTATTTTTCATTTATGTATTTCATACAGTGTCTCACTGCACAGCTTGGATTTGTAATGATCCTCCTGTTTTCAGCCTCCTCAATGCTGGGATTACAGGTGTGCACCAGCACTCCTGGACTCAATTGCAGGCTTAGTGGGTCCCATGGGTGGGGCTGGCACAGCATGTGGGACCAGAGATTGAACTCTGGTCCCTGCACTTGCCAAAGCGGGCGCTTAGTCCACTGAGCTATCTTGTAAGCCCCTGAATGCTTATTTTTAATAAGTTATGGAAGCAATTTACATGTCATTCAGTAATTTTCTGCTTAAAAATCTTAATGCATCTATGACATACAATGTGCTTTGCAATCAGTGTTGATTTATGCAACAACTTGGTTGACTCTTCACAGAATTATGCTGAATGGCAAAAGCAAAAAAGAAAAGGTTACAATCGGTGTGCAGTAATTGCCAGGTTACAAACCATATATATAAATCTCATTGTCATCTTGGTCTTGAGTTGGACAAATGCCCACGGTAGTGCCTATGTTTTATCTAACTAAAACATCTGGTTTCTCAAAGTCATTCATGTTATTAAAGTCACAGTGAACTATAATTTAGATACAGATCTGGTTAAATTACCACTAATATATGTATCTCTCTCTTCTTTATATTATAAGGTAGTCTTTTACATAGTGTCCATAGTATTTAATTTTGAATTGTAAAAGAAATATTTATTGAGTTATGATGTGCCAGATGCTACTGAACATTTAAAGACAAAACAATAAGACTCTCTCTCTCTCTCTCTCTATGTTTTTTTGTGTGTGTGTTGCATTGTGTTTTGTTTCCTACAAGGTCTCACTGTATAGCTAAGGCTGGCCTAGAATTTATAGCCATCTGCTGGCTTAAGCCTCCTGAGAGCTGGGATTATAGGCTCTGCCATGATGCCTGGCTTTAATTTCTTAATACATTGTAAGTCTCTATCATGCCAAAGAATCCGCTTAGGAAAGCTTAGGCAAACACAGGGACTGAGGTTCAATCCTCAACACCACATGCACTGCCAGTTCCACCCGCAGCATGGGCTGAGGCTGAGCCTGTCTGAGTCCAAGCATAATGGCCTAGATCTGTAATCCCAGCACTGGTCAGGCTGAAAATAGGAAGATCACTATGAATCTAAGCTTGTAGTGAGACTCTGTAACAACCAAATATAAGAAGAAGGAGGAGGAGGAGGAGGAGGAGGAAGGAGGAGGAGGAGGAGGAGGAGAAGGAGAAAGAAGAAGAAGAAGAAGAAGAAGAAGAAGAAGAAGAAGAAGAAGAAGAAGAAGAAGAAGAAGAAGAAGAAGAAGAAGAAGAAGAAGAAGAAGAAAGCAACCTTGACATGTAGGAGCTTTCAAACCAGAAAATAAAATTTATAGGCACATAATTTTATAATCATGTACCTAGATTTATCCTCCCTTATCATGTTTACTCAATACTGTCATTTGAAGTTGTACAACTTAATATTGGTCCCAACTTATAGTAGAATGAAAACCAATGAAAAATTAATTTCTATTGAGAGGTACAAAAGGGCAGCAGAGGAAGAAAAATGATAGAGGCAAATAATATTAAACTTTCCCTTGAAGGATAAATTATGGTTAATTATGTTGTGTACTCCACAAAATAAGGTATTTACTGCCGTTGCCTTCACATTTCCAAACATTATCTGGTGCACAGGGGAAAGAGCAATAGCATTGTAAGCAGAAGAAACATAGTAACAGAGGCCAGAGAAATGAAAGTGCTGACATAGATAATTACGGTAATATAAGCAATTACAACAACTTAAACTACAAAATTTTGTGACAGCATGCCATAAATTTATTTCTCAGATGCCCTATGTGGATGCTCTCGATTGAGTCATGGTTACTTGATGTTCAGGTCCCTCATGACTATTACTGACAGACTTAGAGGATTTCATATCTAGCTGATAAGTTAAAAAAATCTAAATGGAGACAAGCATCTATTTATCTGGCAAAAATATTTAACTTCCTGCAGTGTAAGTGACATTCAGTTTTACCTCCCATACTATTTCCATTTCTCTACCTCCAGAAAAGGACAAGTGGCAAATGTAACGCATGGTTGGGCAGGCAATTCCAAGAAATCATTCTGTACTGTGCAAGCAAGGAACAAATGGGTGGCAGTTAGCATTCTGCACAACAAATAATGAGTTTATGAGGCAGAAAGAGGGACTAGGCAGGAGGATAAAGGCATGACATGAAATTGGGACAGTATTCAGCCTGGGGCCAGATTGTGTGGACACACAGGGCTCAGGCACAGGAAAATTCCAGAGGCACTGTGAAGTACTCTGATGGAAAGAAAGAACATAATTGGTAGGTAGGTCAGTGTGGAGAAAACCTTCAGAGGAGGAAGCTTTCTCTTGTTCCTTTCTTTATGAAGATCCCATGCTCCAGCCCTCTTTATTTTGCTAAACTACCACAGCATGCTCCCCTTTTTCTGCAAAACCTCTTCATGAATTGGAAATTTTAGATATTTTTCAGATTCAAATATGTGCCATTTTTGCTTCAGCAGGAGCCCAGCCTAGATGAAATCACCTCAGTTATACTTTGCAGTTCTCCTTTAACAGAAATTAAAATTTTATTTGTATTGTAATCAGGGTTGCCCCTTAAAAATTTTCAGTGTTACATTTGTTCAGTGTACAAAAATTAGATGGGGATAAAATGCTTCAGCTGACACAAACAAAATGGTCACCAACTATAAGGCTGGACTGTGCAAAGAATTGTAACTGTGGGTTGTGTACTTGAAATGCTTTGATAAAGACTGCATCATAACCTAACAGTAAATTAGATCCAAAAGGCAGGCACAACGGATTGTGAAAGGAAAAGAAGCTTCTCAAAATGAAAGAAAAACTAGGATAAGACAAATTAGAAAGGGGGTGGGGAAATACACACACACACACACATACGCGCGCGCGTGCGCATGCGTGCGCTAGATAAGATAGTTGTATCACTAATTTCTGTTAGTTCATTGAAAGAACAGCTAGTGCTTTTATTGTTTGATTAATTTTGCGTGCTTGTATCTGGTAATCTGAGCAACTACTTTGAAGATAACAATATGCAATACAATAACAATTGTTATTTTCTTATCATCTTGTTTTGAAACTCTGTACCATTTTTATTCTCCAAACTCCTTAGACACTCTGGATTTTGTAGAAGCTGCTCAGGTCTTTTCTCTTCCAGACAATTTCTAAGGATATAATTAATTTTTGGTCACGTTGTTTTACATTTCCAAGGGCCTCAGTTGTTGGCACAAATGCTTATTGATTTAGCAATTTCTAAAGCATGTCTACTCTGATCTTCTAAATCTATCCTCTCCTCGTGGCATATCCCTGTAATCCCAGTACTTTGACAAGCTGAATCAGGAAGAATGCAAGTTTGAATTCAGCCTGAGAAATTCAGCAAGCTAGTGAGAACCTACCTGAAAATTTAAAAAAATTAGATTGGCTATAGCTCAATGAAAAGGCACTGAGGTTTGAAAGCAAAATCTATCCATGTTTTTCTGACATGTTCTGATGGAGAAAATGTGGATTACCTTGATACAGTGGCACAGCCCTGTGTGAGGGAGGAGATTGGAGGTTATCCCTTAACTTTTTCTGCTTCTAGTCTGTGCTTCTGCATATGCACAAAAGTGTAACAGGGTGTGGGGTTTCTTAGGGGTGCTAAGATCATCATAAGTTTGTCAAAGTCATGTGCTTGACATCCTGATTCCAATACATTACTGTTCAAAATTTCAGATCCTTGGCTTTCCTTGTGCATACATGGGTCTCCTCAGATTCCTCTCACTTCCCTCCCTTCCAGCCCTTGAAACTATTACCAAATAGGTATGAATCTCCACCCAGACTGCATGGCTTGTGTGTTGCTCTGAAAAACTTGATGATAATTATTTCAGATTTTTTCACTCTCCTCCCTTATGCTAAATGCACTATTCAAAAACAATACTGAGATTCAAGCTCTTTGGTCAGACCCAGGACTCCTGTCTTCTCCATCCTTATCCCTTCCTCTCTTCTCTAGAGAAACAAGGATTCCTCCTGTGGGTGCTGATTGTGTTTCTTCCTTCTGCACCTTTGCTTCATTTCTTCAATATGCCCTTTTCTGTCTTGCATTTGCAATTTGCTTTTAATATCTAACACAAGCTTTTTTTTTTCTTTTTTGGTGGAACAAGGGATTGAACTCAGGCCCTTGGGCTTGCAAGGGAGGTGCACTTGTTCCACTGAGCCATCTCCCTGGCCCCTACTTGAGCTTTTAATTGCCTTTTATCTTTTAATGTTTTCTTAGCAACATTACTTGAGCTACAACTGAGTCCTCCCCTTCTTCCCACTTTCTTTTCCTTCTTTTTTCACACTTCCTCATACTTGTTTCCTCACTTATGTGCTTCCCCTTTACCATTTAACCTCCAGTCTGTGTCACTGGCTCACTTCCCAAGCCCTACAGACATCTTTCCTGTCCCTCTCACAGGCTCTTTTCTCTCTTCTTTACCCTAATATATGCATCTTCCCAGGATCTCCACAAGGCTTTCACTTCTAGAGCTATTTTTTTAATCTTTAAGAATCATTTTTATTTTTTGAGCTTCATAATCACTTCTATGCTGACAGATCAGGTAAGAAAAAATGTACTTTCCCATACTTTCCCTATCCATAACACTATAAGGCTTAGAACTCCAAAAACTGTAATTCAGAATATAAGTGAAGAATAGTTTCATGGAAGACATAATGCAATTTAAGAAATACTTGCTTAAAGACGGAGAAAATGTTCTGTTCTGATTGGTTTTGAGCCTTGGTTATATCATATAAAATACAAATATTGAAGAAAACAACCTTTATATTTTCTTCCATCTCACAAAAATGATCTGTATACCTTTTGCAAAATATTTAATAATCTCTTTTTAAAAAAGTGTTTTACTGGGTGGGGGAAAAAAAAGTGTTTTACTATCCCACTGTCTAACTCAGGCAAAAACAGACAATAGGAAAATAGGAGACTTAAAGATTCTGCAACAGGGGCTGGGGAGATGGCTCAGTAGAATAAGTGCTTCCTTGGCAAGCCCAAGGGCCTGAGTTCAAACCCCGGTTCTGAAAAAAGAAAAGATTCTGCAACAGCACCTATACATAAAAGAAAAGTACAGTATAGGGCATTGGACTCAGGACCTTCCGCAGGTCAAGCAGGTGCTTATGTGGTTATGTCCTAAAAGATTTTTTAAAATGAGTTTTGTATAGGGTCTCACTACACAGCTCAGACTCATAATGATCCTTCTATTTCAGCCAGCCTCCCCAGCGCTGGGATTACAGGTGTGCACCACTGTGCCGGGACTCGACTGCACGCTCAGCGAGTCTAGCAACCCTGCGGGCACAGATTCCATCCCTGGTCCCTGCGCTTGCCTAAGCAGGCGCCTAAAAGATTTTTTTTTTTTTTTTTTTGTAAAAGAAAGATATTTTTTAAAGAGGAAAAAATTCAATAAAAAAGAGTTTTGAAACAGGTTATTAGGAGAGTTGCAATGCTTTTTAAAAAAATAATTTTATTGAGAAACAAATAGTAATGAGACAATTTCAAAACCGACTAGTAGGACAGTTTCAATAAATACATTGCATATTGTTGTCCTAGTGGTTATTCATTGTAAAAGATGCAGACATGATATCCTGTCCACAAACACTATTAGAACAAATCTTTTATTCATTGAATTAAGAGAATGTAGCTGTATATCAAGATGAGCACACACTTCTCAGAGGATGAAATTAAAGAAGCAAATAACTATATGAAAAAATGCCCCACATCACTAGCCATCTGTGAAATGCAAATTAAAATAACGCTGAGATACCATCTCACCCCAGAATGGCTATCATAAAGAAATCAATGGCTATCATAACAAATATTAAAGAGGCTGTGGGGAAAAACGAACCCTTCTCCTCTGCTGGTGGGAATGTAGACAGGAGCATCCATTATGGAAACCCTATGGAGATGCTTTAAAAGACTAGGACTGGAAATCCCATTCAAACCACCTATCCCCCTGCTAAGAATTTTCCAGGAGGAACTGAAAACATTGTATCATAGTGATCTATGTGTACCTATGTTTACAGCAGCACAATTTGGAATAGCAAATCTTGGAAACAACCAAGATGCCCATACCCTGAGGAATAAATGAAAAAGATGTGGTATTTTTATACAGTGGAGTATTACTCAGCTGCAGAGACTTGCAGTGCTTAATATGCTGCATATAGTTATCTTCATGACAGTTATTCTGAGTATGAGATGTAAGAATGATATCTTCTCCAAATAATGTTAGTGCAAACTCTTTTTCAATGAAATGAGAGAAACTGGCTATAAAATTACCCTAATTATCTTCTATATAAATATTTATTTTCCTTTTTTGCTTCTTCCCTTTTCCCTATGCACCATCAGTTTCTCTTTTCTTTTGAATAGTTTCTTCCCAATTCACGATGTCTCTTATACATTTTGGATTTTATATACTCTTTCCTTCACTAAAACTACAAAACAATATAATATTTACACTTATGGGTCTGATTTATTTTGCTTATGAGTTTGGTCTCAAGTTGCATCCATTTACCTGTTACAGCCTCAAATTTATCTTGATGGCTGAGTACTACTCCATTATATAGAAAAAAACATCTTTTTCATCCATTCTGTGGTTTGTGGCCATTTGGGTTGTTTCCAGAATTTACCTATTACAAATTGCATTGCTATAAACATGAGTGCATGTATATTGCTGTGTTATGATGTTTTTAATTCTTCTGGAAAGATGCACATAAAGGGAAAAGATGGGTTGAAATGGACCTTTAATCCTACTTTCTAAAGATTTCCATAGTGACTGTACCAGTCTGCACTCCCATCAATAGTGGAGAAGGTTTCCTTCTTCCCCACATCCCTACCAGCATTTGTTATTGAATTTTTTATGGTATCCATTCCTTCTGGGATGAGATGGAATCTCAGTGTTTTCTAAATTTGCTTCTTTTTTCCATTTCTTGAATGATCAATGATGTTGAACATTTTTTCATGTATTTTCCATTTGTATTTCTTCAATCGAGAAGTGTGTGTTCTCCTCACATGCCCAGTTTTTTAAATCGGGACTTTAACTTTGTAAGATATAGTTTTGTTTTCAATTCTTTGTATGTTCTAATGTAATTCCTCTGCGTGAGGGACAGCTGGCTATAATTTTTCCCACTCTGAGGCTTGTCTTCGCATTCTGTTATAACTTTTGTTGTGCAAAAACATTTTAATACGGTTTCCTAAACCTTATTAAAAACCTTGGTTTTTTAAATAACCATTTATTAAAGAGGTTATCGTTCTTGGCTCCTTTGTCAAAGTCAAGGTGGCTGAGTGTGTTTGAGATTTTGTCTGCATCTTCTTTTCTGTTCTACTGATCCTCAGTGTTGTCCATTTTTTGCCAGTAGTGTGCTGATTTTATCACAGTAACTTTGTAGTATAATTTCAGGTCTGGGATTATGACTCTCCTTTGTTGCCAAGAATTGCTTTAACTAGTCTAGGCATTTTCTTTAGATCTGTGAGATATGTTAATGATACTTTGATTTGGATTGCATTAAATCTGCATAGCAGTTTTGGAAGTACGGCCATTTTCACTGCGTTGCATCCTCCTGCCTTGAGCAAGGGATATCTTTGCATTTTTAAATTTCTTCGTTAATCTGTTTTAGAGTACTGTAATTTTGACTGTACCCATCTTTTACATTCTTTGTTAGATTGATCCCTAAATGTTTCACTTTTTTAGATGCTATAGTACTTTTTTTTTTTAGGTATTTGTATGTACTATTTTTTTTTCCATTTATTTTTATTTTATTAAAATACAAATGTCAATCAGACAGTTTCAAGACACCTTAACCATACAGAGTCAATGAAATAATACATTGCAAACTGTTTTCATAACGTTTTGGTATTGTACAAGGTGCATACATGAAATTATATTTACAGGTTTTTTTATAGCTGAATTATATCAAAGATTCAATAATTATTTACCTAGTGATAGTACTTTTTAAAAATGCATTTAGTACAGCATGTACAGGGTCTCACTACGTAGATTGGACTCAGTGATTTTCCTGTGTATAGCCTCCCAAGAGCTGGGATTACAGGTGTGCACCACAACACCGAAGCTCAATCACTGTCTCAGTGTGCCACGGGGGTGGGGCTGGCGCTGCAGGCTGGGTATCGAACCCGGCTGCTGTGCTCTGCCTAAGCAGGTGCTTTAGTCCACTGGGCTATCTGGCTGGCTCACTAGATACTATTGTAACAGATGTGCTTTCTCTAATTTTTCTCTCTGTGTTTGTTGCTTGCATAACACATATTTAAGGAAACTAACTCGTTATTTGGGGGAATCAAAATGAGGGAAATTTCAGTTTACATTTGGGAGAGAATTGACTTGCCACTGTTAGATATCACATGTTAGAGTTGGAGTTACTGTGATAAGGTATTGTGTTATTAATGTTTTTAAAAATTGATCCACACATTCCAAGTGACTGTGTATGGCATTTATAGATTTATAAAATAACTCAAAATCAATGAAAGACCAGGATAACCTGATGCATGGGCTGCATATAATACTCAACAATATATTATTTCCTGTTTTGAGGTTTTTCCCAGTTGTAGGAGGTGTCTTATTGTTCAAGGTCTCTCCAGACTTCTCAGACTGGGGACCTTGACAGTATCTGTAGGCCTCAGACAACAGGCCATGCTTCTTGACCTATTCTATTACTGGGATTCCTTCTTCCAATTCATCCCATGATTTAATACACCCTTGCTACAGTTCCTTATCCTCTTGACCATTTGAATTCAGGCTCTCAAGATACAATAATATTCATTAAGCATTGGGAACAGGCTAGCTTCAACAGTGTCCTTGTGTACACTTTCATAGCTTCTCAACGACTTACAGTAACTATGATTAGCCATACTTATGAACTCAGAAAGGCTCAGAGACTTCATGCAAATCCTACAGTTAACAAGTGACAGGATTAACATCCAAATTTATCAATTTTCAAAACTTTTACTTACTATACAAGGGCATTTTAGAAACCCCACTGATACCTCATTATTATCCAGTTAATATACCCAGGTAATAATAAAAACACTTGTGTTTGTTTGTTCAACCCAAGGGAGAGAAGGTTAAGCAATAAGAATTCCCAGAGGGGAGAGTTTATAGTCTGAACAATCTTTTACAGTGAATAAATAGGAGGAAACTTTTAAAACAGGCACTTCCTGTACAATTCTGTTCTTAAGTTCAGTGCAACAAATTACAAACAAGATTTTGCTTTTCAAATGAGCAGAAATTGGACAGTTTAAATTTTAAAGACAAATGTAGACTAATTCAAGAATTAGTACATTATGAAAGAATTTTCTTGTATTTTTGAAAATCTATAAATTGTGACAGAATTGTTTTCCAAATATTTATCAGTATGTTAGTTCCTGGAAATCTGTAACATTTTCTCATAGAAATAATGTCTCTCATTGGCAAGTGCCACATGACACCTACCAAAACCATTAGATCATATGTGATTTGCAAAATTATAAAGTAATATTTACCATATTATGATAATATTTCTATAGGTGCTAATATTGGGGGGTCTAATTTGTGATTCTAGCAGCACTGTTTTCTTCTCATCCTCCTGTCTTGTCTTCCCTGGAGGTGGGAGGGAAAGATTTCTTTCTTTCTTTCTTTCTTTCTTTCTTTCTTTCTTTCTTTCTTTCTTTCTTTCTTTCTTTCTTTCTTTCTTTCTTTCTTTCTTTCTTTCTTTCTTTGGCAGAACCAGGGATTGAACTCAGGCCCTCGCGCTTGCCAGGAAAGTGCTTATTCCACTGAACCATCTCCCCAACCCCAAAGTGAAGGATCTCTTAGCTTTAGGTTTCTCTGTGATTACCTTATGAACAAGAAGTGGTTAAGAAAAAAGGACAGAAGTATTAGAGGAAGTCTGAGTAGGTTTATAGAAGAAAGATGATAAAGGGTAGGATCTGAGAAACCAGGAAAAACAAACCATATTCCTGAAAGCCTAATCAGAATTATTAACTCCTTGGGTAAATGAATGTTTGCTAAATTTGATGAAAGGTAGACAGAGAATGTTTACCATACACTGAAGATCAGATTTATCCTCGCACAATACACAGTTCAAATTGGAGACAGGCTACGCTTAGAAAAGCTGTTCTTAAAGAACTTCTGATATCAAGAAGGAATCTGGCTTTTGATCAGGAAAGTGTCCCCAAGAAAATAGCACCAGAGTTGGAAGATCAACTGTTAGGGGACAGAATACCAATAGAACAAAAAGGGCAGAGAGGAATCAAAGAATACGGTGGGCCACACAACTGATGCAAATTAATGTAGGACAAACTAGAAGCTAATTTCTTCTGAACAATATTCTTAGGTGTTAAATATATAAATTAAGTTGAGTGATCTTGCCCTTCATGCCCCTACCTTTCTTGATCTCAAGAAGTCATCTCATTGAAGACAAATTCCATGTACATACAAGTGATACTTCTACTCAAATAATCAAAGTTAATGAAATTCTAGGAGGGATTAGTCCTGCAGTTTCCTTTCAGGAGCTGGGAAGTCATATGGCTCAGGGAAGGGACACAAACTGATCAGGAGTGGCTGATTTCAGTAAAACATGCATAAGGCATGAGTGTTCAATGGTAGACTATCCAGTGGCCCTGAAAATGCTTGAGACAGTGTAATACACAACCTTTGCCAAATAATTTTGCTCACTCATAATCTCTTCATATTTTATTATTTCTTTCCAACAACAGAACATAAAAATTCCTGGTCAAAGCACATATGCCTACCCCAAATTGAAGACTTCCTCTAAGAAAAACTTAAGGTCACTGGACAGATGCCACACCACATAAATTCACTCGGTTTCAGTGGGGCATACATGTTTGGTTTTTCTCTTGAGAAGTCAGTCGTTCTATCGCTATAGCTATTCTAATGTCCCCTCTGTCAGACTGAAAGGTTTTGAATCAAATGATTCAAGCAGTGTGAAAAGGGAGACGGCTTTTCTTTTTTTCCAGTTTTATTTTGGAATTTCCAGAAAATCTAAATCACAGATGAAATAAGCCAGGAGAAAGCTCAATTTTAGTCACCAAAGGCAAATGCTACCATTTTCCACACTAGTTAAGGTTATAGATGCTTTTTGCTCAATTTTCTTCACAGTGTGGCAGATCGAATATGTTTTTGTAAATTCGTGTCTCCTGGTTTTGCAAAGAAGCACCAGTGTATAAGTTGTGAAATATTTTCTTTTTCTGGGCCCTAAAACAATATGCTCCCATGGAGTCTGTCTAACTCCTGATGTCACATTTCAGCCTTCTGAAATCCAGTCATTTCTCTTTTGGTATCTGCCTAGAGTTTAACATTTTAAATAACAATAACATACAATTAGTCATAAAACAGTTTAGTTATCCCTTAAGGTCATATAAGTTGGATTTTATTATAACAAGTAATATGGCATCACCTTCAATATGCTTCCTGGGATATTATTCCAGCTTCTTTTGTTCAAAGACTCATTAAAGAAAATGGCAGTGCCTCAGCTAAATACAATCAAAAAAATTGATTCTATCACTGAATACAATAAAAAGTTATCTTGCTTTTAATATTAGAAAATACACTTTCAAATCAACTACAAATGTACCTAGTTTCTTTATATACATAAGACACTAAGCAATTACAAATTTCCTTCAGACTATAGGATATAAGGTGTCATAATGTTTATTCTATTTCTCAAAAATAATACTTTATTTTAAAAATTATTATAAAAGCATTCAGGAAATATAGGGGCACAGAGACCTGTGGGAGGAGGAGAGACCTAGTATGATTTGAAAAAGTAATTGTAGCACTGCTGTCATCTTGCTCAAACATTTTAGGTGCACCTTCCAGTAGGGTTGCAATCCTGTTTCTTTAGAAAATTACACAGAGAAACCCAGAAAAGAAATGAATATACACAATCAAAAAAATAAATTTAGATGTAATTCAATAGAGACAAAATAAAGAACTGTAATATACATGTTCGTGGGACCCAAAAATCTGAGATGAGTTGGATCAGTACTATGGTCTGAATGTTTGTGTTCATCTGAAATGCATATGGCGAAGGCCTTCTGCCACCAAGATGGAAGTGAGAGGTAGAACATTGGGGGATGATTATAAGGGCTTTGTTCCTGTAAACAAGAGCACAACAACAAGATACAGTGTTTCAAACACTGAATCATGGACTTGTCAGTCTCCAGCACTGTCAAAAGTATTCTTCTGTTGATCATAAATTACCCTATTTAACATGTGTGCCACAGCAGCTCAAAGAATACACATTCATGTGGGAAAACACATTGATTGAGCATTTTAGTGAATGCACAGTGATGAAGTCAGGATAATTATATCCAAGTCCTCATCTCCTTATTATTTCTTTTTATTCGAAACACTGTCTTCTTTCAAAAAAATCTACTCTGCTCACTTGTTCAATTTTAACTCAAATTATTATCAAAAGAATATGCATATTTTCAGTAGATGACTTTCAGACTTTACTTTCTAAATAGAATGAAAATTACTTAAAAATGTTAGAAATGATGCAGAATTTGACTGAAAAGTTGATAGGAATTCAACAATGTTTGTTATATTGCAAGCTTATATTTGATCATCTGAACAACTAATTTGAAGAGTATGCATATTTTTGCTATTGCACAGTTTGATGTCCTTACATGTTCTGGATAGTAATCCCTTGTCAGATGAATTATTTGAAAATATTTTCTACCATTCTTCAAATGGTCTCTCTGAGTCATTCTTTTTTTTTCTTCTGTGCAGAAGCTTCCAGTTTGTTTTTGTTGAGTGTGCTTTGGAAATTATTTGTAAAAGTGCCAATATCCTGAAACTTTTTTGCTATATTTTTCTTCTATTGATTTTACAGTTTTGAATTTTACTTTTGAAATCTTATATTCATTTTAGATTGGTTTTGTGTGCTTTAGGCAACAAGACAGCAGCTACCCCAATGGTGCTTTTGTCTCCACCCCACTCTGTGACAAGGATCCCACACCTCAGCCACACTAAACTGCCAACTCTGAGCTAGCTCTGCATTTTGGTTCTACTCTACACAGAACCGCAGAGGTGACCATCAGAACCAACCTAACTGTGTGCAAGACTAATGTCCCAGGAGAGAAGGAAAGCTCTGGAAAGTTGGCAGTTTCAGGGAGACTAACAGATGGGCCAGCTGTGGCAGCCCCTAGAAAAGCCTGTGTCTGGTGAAAGATGAATGAGAGCTTACCCTGAGAGTGATATCTTCATGGGAGTGGGGGGGATAGCGTTAGAGAAGGGATCTAGGTCAGCAGCTGCCCTGTTGCCTGAGACACTTGAAACAGGTGCTGTTTGGGGAAGGGGTTAGTTATGTGGGACTGAGCCACAGAGGTACCCTATAGTTTCACTCCAGGGGTTTCAGTGTTATCCTAACTTGGTGACTGGGTAGAGACCACTATGGGAAGAGATGTGGAGAGCAATAAGTTAGGCATAGACCACCTAAAAAGTTCAACCCTGGGCCAGGAAGAACACAGGACCCCACACTGTGGCAGGAGGCCAGGCCCAGTGGGTGTGGCTTTGAGATGGCTCTATTCACAGGTGATGGTGTTGAGTTCATCTGTCTTCTTGTGCCTGCCTGTTGCTTATATCCAGGGGACATTGGTCTGATTTATTTTCCATTTACCAACACAAACTGGGATATGCTTTAGCTTTGGCAGTTTCTGTGCTGTGGAATTTATGGATGAAGGGAGTCTCAAGTTGGCAGGAAGTACGTCATACAAAACCACAGGGTGGAGAGGACCATGGCTTGCTGGAGTCCAAGACTGTAGATCTTACAAAAATCTCACTCATTTGGAAATACAGAGAAAAAATTTTGGATCCATTTTTTTACTTGTGTGTGTGTGTGTGTAAGAGGGAGTAGTTATAATTTTTTCATTTTCCTTTCCTTTTCATGTTTGCTTTTATTCCATTTTAATATCTTCCATTATGAGTTTCCATTAGCTTGATGAGGTTCTCTTTGCTGTTGTTTGTATTTTTCTGTCATTTTTAGCTAACACTATTTCCTTTCACTGAACAGGATCCTTTATTCCAGTTTTCTAACTTCCTTTTGTCCTAATTTTCCAAAACTTTTTTCATGCTCACCCCTATACTCTCTATCTTTACTTCTATAACCATGAAGTTTTATGAATCTCTAGAAAGTTAGCTACAGCTATTATGATTGAATAGTGTTCTACTATTTGTGGAGATAAGGTTTTTACATTTAGTGGGTACTGTAGTTTAATATTTGGATTGTCTTAGTGATTATACTATAATCAGAAATCTCTTCTCTATTGTTAAAGGTTGTACCTTATTGCTCCTTGGGGCCAATTAATGTTCAGGTTATCTTTGAAATTATTGATCTTGCTGATTTTATACTGTAGCCAAGTGACATGGATGTTTCTATCTATCTTTATTCCAATGTCTGAATTACCTTGGTGTCATTAATAATGTTGTCCATTCCCAGAGAAAAAAGTACTAAGCCAAATACACACCAGGCTTTCCTTTCAAATAAATTGAGGGACAGGACGGGATGCTAGGCTGGAGGTGAAGGCCTATAGTAAGCCACAGCCACAGGGCATCTGAGCAAGGTGGATGCTACTGAAAGAGGTCTCCCTAGTAACAACAAAGTTTTCTGCTACAATTGACCTGCAAGTGTTGGCATAAAAAACAATTGCAACAAAAACATGAACATGAGAATACAAGGCAACAAAATGCCTCAAACATTTCCCAACATCCCTAAAGCCAATTCATAGTGCATCAAGGGAGAGGAAAACGAAGCTCTTCAGTTATGGATGAAGACCTAAGGTTCCTCTGGTATTAGTTCCTCTTCAATGTAAATGACTTTCTTTTTTTCTTTCTTCTTTCTTTCTTTCTTTCTTTCTTTCTTTCTTTCTTTCTTTCTTTCTTTCTTTCTTTCTTTCTTTCTTTCTTCTTTCTTTCTTTCTTTCTTTCTTTCTTTCTTTCTTTCTTTCTTTCTTTCTTTCTTTCTTTCTTTCTTTCTTGGCATTTGTTGTAGGTTAGGTCAGCTGAAAAATAATTTTAGATTTGTTTGCAAAAGCTTTATTTAAATTCATTCCAAAAAGATATTCGGTAGTTATCAGATTCTTAATTATGACTTTTTCCTTTAAAGAATCTTCTTAAATAGTTTCAAAATGTTGCCATTCGCTGCACCCTTTATGAGAAATTCTTTACCAAGTGGGTTCTGCCCTCCAGCTTACAATGTGGCTTTTGTTTCTAGATGCTTTCAATTTGTTCTCAAGCTCTGAGTTGCTTCTGTTTTATTTATGTAGAAAAGAATTTCTTTAGATTTATCCTGTCTGGCATTCCTCGAACTTCTTGAATTTGTAAGTGAATATATTTCACTGAATTTTGGAGACTTTCAGATAGTATTTCTTCAAATACATAAACATTGCTTCCTTATCATCTTGGATTACATTGAGGTGTTATCCAAAAGTTTTTGCAATTTTTTTCCTGTATTTAGGACAGGGCCTATAGTGTCTACAGAATTTCACTACATAGGTCCGACTCAGTGGTTTTCCCGTTTTCAGTCTGGGATTGCAGGCGCACACCACCACGCCCAGGCTATCGCTGTCACAGCGCACCCTGCAGGCACAGCTAGCTTGGCACATCTGGGATCGAACACTGGCCACTGCTCTGCCTAAGCAGGTGCTTTAGTCCACTCTGCTATCAAGCTGGCCCTGCTGCAATGCTATTTTTGTATAACCTTTCTTTCCTTTATGTTCTTCAAATTAGATAATTTCTATTCAAATATTTTCAATTGCAGTGATATTTTTACTATTATTTATACTTACTATTAGGCCTAATCATTGATTTTATATATTAGACTCACTGATATATATTGTTCTGTAAATTACATATCTTAGTTACAAAATTTATTTTAAGGATTCTAACACTTAGATAGTAGCTCTTCTTTTGTCCTTAAATTTCAATTGCTTTGTGTTACATCATAAGCAATACTTATAAGTGGAGCCTTCTTTTCTCTAACTCCAGTACCTGGGTAATCTAGAATTTCCATAGAGAGATGGTATTTCACTTAGGAATTAATGTTTCACTGATTTTTCTTGAGTCATGTGATTTTTGAGTTATACTTCAACTTTTGAAAGTTAAATTGTATAGAATCTGTGTATTATCGTAATTACTATTGCCTAGTTCAGGACTTAAACTGAGATGTATGCAAGCAATTCACTTTTTCATGTTTTCAGGTTTTGGTGGGTTCTACACACGTGCAGATTAAGGTTTAGGCTGACACTTGTGTAATCCCTCAGACACTTTCCTGTTGCTGGGGGACGATACTCAGCAACTGAGTTCAAGAGAAGAAAGTTTCATTTTGACTCCAGATTTCAGTGGATTCAGGCAATGGTACATTGGATCCAAGGTAGAAACCTCAGGGCAGAGCAACAAGGTGGAAGGAAGATGTTTATGGCATGGTGGCCAAGAACAGAGGAGGTTGGGGAGAAGCCTGGGAGGGCGATGGATCTGTACAGGCCCTGCCCAAAGTCCAGTCATCATCTTCCAACCAGGCCCTGCCTTCTCATAGCAGTGAACACACACATGTATGAGTATAGTTCTTTTTTATTATTTTTTTTTCTGTATTTTAGGAAGGGTCTACAAGGTGTTCAGGGTCTCACTACTAGATCAGATTCATAGTGATCCACCTGTTTACAGCCTCACAGGTGCTGGGATTATAGGCGCTCGCCACTACACCCAGTCTCACTTGCCCTCTCAGCATGCCCTGGGGGCGGGGCCAGCATTCCATGCCCAGGGATTAACCCTGGCCCCTTTGTCTGCTTGCAGGTGCTTTAATCTGCTGAGCTATTTGGCCAGCCCTCATGTATGAGTATAGTGCCCTCATGATTTAATCGCCTTAAAAGGCACCACCTCTGAACACATGAACCTTTTCAGGGATATCCTAGATCTGAACCTGAACAGTTTTTATAGTGGGTTAACATTTCTTCACCTTTCTTTGCTTTGTAACCTCTGCTATAGTCTGCCTGACCACGCTGGGCTCATTTCCAAGATTTCTCTAGCTGTGCATGAAATAATACTGTTTCTGTCATACACTTAGCTGACTTTGAAATGGCTTCACTCCATGATTTTGGTTGTCCTTAGGGCAGATTTATTAGAGAAAAAAAAGGAAGTAAGTAGAGAAATTCTCTCCTTGAAGATCACTACCACGTGTGTGTTCTTTCCAAATTTCTTAGCATTTGCTTGACATTAAACATACTGAAGTTGGAAGTTTTCATTTTGTTTATTTTTTCTTGTTTATATCATTATTAGCAGAAAGGATGAAATACAAGGGTATTGCATCATGATAGAAGTATCAAAAACTTTTTCATATTGCTTTTGAAAGAAAAAACAGAACATAACATAAGTGTTCAAAACAGGAAGACAGAACTATGTAAACAACCCATTCATTCATCTCTTTTCAAAAATAATTCTGCAACTGGTTCTTGTCCCAGTCCTTCAGCTTGTGGTACAGGTCTCACATGGAATCTTTTTTTTTCTACATGGAATCTTTTGCAAAATGCAGTTTGGGGTGTAGAAACTGTATGATGTATGGGTTTGAAATTTGTGTTTTAAAAACACTTCCAGAAGATCCCAGGATGTATGAAAGCTTGAGAATGATTCACCTGTACAGAATTTTCTCACTTGATTTCAGAATGATTGAGGAGGTATTTTCGCTATTTTTAAATTTATTTTATCTGAGCAGATGTCTCATTGATTCCTTGACTTTTTTTTCCTGAGGTTCTCACAGTAATCTTCCTCTTAAAAGACATTGAAGGCTTGCATGAGTCCCCTTTTCTATCTCCAGAGACACTTCATTCTGTCTTTCTCTCAGACCTCTTGGCATTTTTGTTATCAAAGACACCCCCTTTCACATCTACCTTCATTGCTATAAAATGAAAAATAAAGGGATGTTCCTGGCAAGGTGATCAAGATTCAAAATATCTAGAATAAATGTAACTGAGTACATTTGACATTCATGTACACCTGGCTCCTATCCCTTGTCTGAGATCAGACAAGCATTCCTCTTGTTTTAGATTTCCCACGTGAGGCTCAGAAAGTCTTAGTAAAGGATGAACTACTGAGCAGTTGCTTAATGTGTCAGTGGGCTCTGGTACTTTGGAGTTCAGTTTGAATTAGAAATGTATTCCCTTCAATATTTATGTTTGTTGGTTATGAAAAAGACATGGGTTTGCAGGAGGAGAGGGCAGGTTTGGAGGAAGTGCCGACACCTGGCAACACAGTCTTCAAAATGGATCTAGCAGATCTGCAGCAACTCATTGCTTCATTGCCGCTTCCATTACCACTTGTCCTTTTACCACAACTTGGAGGCTTTCTAATGGTTAAGAGCAATTCAGCAATTTAATGGCCTTTTTAAAAAAATGGAAAAAGAATTATGTATCTGTATCTACTGAGAATAACCCAAGGAGCTAAAATTCATCCAAACAGTCCTGTAGGGGACATTCCATGCTAGGTGAATCATAGCTGTCCTACTGCTTGAGTGGCACTGCAGAGAGGACATTAAGGTAACAATGAAAAAGCAGTAGAAAGAGGGACGTCTCAGAGCAGATAGCACAAATAAGAAACTACTGCTCTATTAAATAAACTTCTTTTACTGTGTGTCTCCAATTTGTTGCCAGTATTCGCAACATAAAAAGCAAAATGAACAAAACATAAATATTATATCCCCATCCATCTTCCAGTACTGGACACTATGGAACCAAGGACATTATCCCTGAGTTATACTTCTACCCTCTTTGTTTATATGTTTATTTTAAGATGACATCTCACTAAATTTCCACGGGTGGCCTTGAACTTATGACTCTCCAGCTTCACCCTATGGATTGGCTAGAATTATAGATGTGTGCCAAAAGTTCTAGCCCACCTCATTTTTAAAAAAGTATGTAAAGACTATATAGAATTTTTTAAAAATTTACTAAAATGTGAAGTGAGCCTGAAAGAACTCAGATTCAGGTAAGTCAAGGTCTTTACTGACCAGATATAGGACATTAGTGACAGAACTTGGGTTGGATCCAGTCTTCTGACTCTTAGACTTGTTTTAATCACACTTTGAAATTTCTTTTCTTATGTCTTTTAAAAACATCTTGGCACCTTCATTCACCATTGTCAGGCCTATTTTGTTAGAACTTAAGGCCCAAAGTACGTAGTTAAGTTTGCTTCTGTTTAAAAAAAATAATGTCCTATATTTATTCTACTTATGCTATGGTACTGGGTATGCTATTTGTATATTTCATATGTACCATACTCAGGAGTTCATATGTTTACTACACTTAAATACTTATTGCTATGTTTATTCACTTATTAATTGATTTAACCTTCATACAATACTGCAACAGTGAGTTATACCATGGAATTTTCAAGAAGAAATCCTGTTTCTCACTACCAAGTGTTCTTTTGGACTTCTTTATGTGATATCAGGTAAAGAGTCCATACATTGACTTTATATTCTATATACTATTTAGGAAAAAATACATATGAAATATATTTGTTAGATTCTTTCTAAGTGGTGGATAAAATTTAATACTAAGGGAAAAATATTTATTGGCACAAGATGTATATAGTAGATATCATAATGGCCTCTTGGGGTAACACTGCTGAGTAAAGTGAAGACTGTCTAGAACTTCTAGTCTAGTAGGAGACGAGGCCTATTCCAATGACCACACATTCCATACAACAAAACAACTTAATGGTATGAAAGAAGCATAAAATCTATCATAAAAGAAACAGGTAGGCATAGTAATGTAACTAAATCTAAACGGAAGTCACAGGATCAGATAAATTTTTCTGATGAATTTGACTTGTTGGCTGAGCAATGAAGGATAAGCAGGACCTAACTAGGAGAAGATGGCCATTCACATGGAGGGAAGGAAATAAAGACAGAGAAAAGAACATTTCACTAGGTTCTGGGGCAGCAAAGAACTTAGCACTGGGTGGGATGAAAGTTGGTTCATTTGAATTAGTGGCTTGAAGACAAAATTTTATAAAGTGAAGAAACTGATGGGATATGACTGGGAAGTTAGAGAGGTACACAGTGACCAAGTGATGCCAAATCCCATACATGTGTGAAGGATTTGGATGGTCAGATCTATATTCAATGACAGAGAACGCTGTTATGACAATAACACACCCTGTACTTCAAGATGAGCAGATGATAAATATTTGGCAGAGGATAATTAAAAAGATTAGAAAATATTATCACTAAAGGAGAAAGATGCTGAAGGAAGTGCAAACAATAGCTGAATTTTGACCTTGGTTCCTTTAAAATTGAGTTACATCAATCTCAAGTAAGTCATTTCAATTTTATAACTCTGTTTCTTCATGGGTGAATTTTTGGTTCTTTCTCATTTGCAACTTCTGTGGCCTAATTGTTTTGTGGCCTAATCTGATCTCTTGAAGAGTACTGTTTTGTGGCCTAATCTGATCTCTTGAAGAGTTTTCTCCCATAACAAGTATCAAATTCAATGGCTAGTAAATCAGTGTTTCCGGTGAGAACACAGAGCTAAGGTAGTTAAATATGGAAAAAGTCCTAGTAAACCACACCAGAAAAGGTCTATTTTTAATTAAAACCAGAGAAGGAATAAAGTCTTATAACTGAAGTCACTATCCAGTGTCTGGTTTATGATTAAAATATGCCATCCTTGCTCTCTTTTGAAGATCACATTGTGAGTTTTATTTTTATCATGCTTTATCTCTTCTGTTATATTTTTATCCTTTGGCTTCAGTGGTGTTTTTCATCAGGTTGCGTGAAGACACAAATATTCTCCTTTGGGAACAGGCAGTGTTGTAACCTTCTTGGAAGTGTTTTCCATAAAAGAAGTTCCTCTTGATAAACTTTATGGGAAACAATAAGAAGTTTAATAGCTTGTGGCTGTTGTAAAAAACAGAATATAACAAACTTTCTTCTTCACGGTAAGACAAATGTGAAATATAAGAGCCAGAGGGATTATCTTCAAGTGTATTTGAAGGTCAGCTTTCTTTGGAGTCTATAGGCTTAAAGAGAGCAAACACTGACGGAAGGTTCCTCATGAGTAGAAATAGAATCAACTAAGACTTTTTCTAGATCAGCTCTTTGCTTGCAATGTAAACAAGAAATTTTCTCAGCTCACCTCAAGAAGTGAGAAATTTTAACAGATCGGACATTATAT